>OY725350.1:20627454-20882454 GCA_963243735.1 Neocrepidodera transversa
AGACAAAAAAGGCAAAAAAAAACAAAAAGGCAAAAAAGGGGTAAAAAAGAAACAAAAAAGATAAAAAGCAACAAAAAGGCAAAAAGTTCAAAAAATTAATCAAAAGTTTTAAAAAGGACAAAAAGGTCAAAAAAAGGAAAAAAGGGTAAAAACAAAATCAAAAATGCCCAAAAAAGGCAAAATAGGGGTAAATAGTAAAAAAAAGCAAAATAAAATGAAAATAAAAGTAAAAATGGCAAAAAAATTCAAAAAAAGGCAAAAAAGGGGTAAAAAAGCAACAAAAAAGATAAAAAGCAACAAAAATGCAAAAAGTTCAAAAAATTAATCAAAAGTTTTAAAAAGGACAAAAAGGTCAAAAAAAGGAAAAAAGGGTAAAAACAAAATCAAAAATGCCCAAAAAAGGCAAAATAGGGGTAAATAGTAAAAAAAAGCAAAATAAAATGAAAATAAAAGTAAAAATGGCAAAATAATTCAAAAAAGGCAAAAAAGGGGTAAAAAGGGGAAAAAAGCAACAACAAAAAGGTAAAAAAGGCAAAGGTCAAAAAAGTAAAAAACAAAATTTAAAACAGGACGAAAAGGCGTAAAAAGGTCAAAAAAAGGAAAAAAAGGTAAAAAAAGAAACAAAAAAAGACAAAATAACTCTAAAATAAAGCCAAAATAAAGAGAGGCAAAAAAGCAAAAACGGTAAAAAAGGCAAAAAAAAATCAAAAAAAAGGGCAAAAAAGGTGTAAAAAGCAACAAAAAAAGCAAAAAAAGTTAAAAAAAGTTTCAAAAATGTTAATCAAAAAATGTTTAAAAAAAGGGACAAAAAAAGGGACAAAAAAGGAAAAAAGGGTCAAAATAATAACAAAACAATTGGTTGCGTCACTCCAAAACTTGCCAGACGAGTATCCACGAATACTTCTTTAGATTTTTAATGTTATAGTTTCAAATTTTGACATTTTTTTCTATTTTTGACACTTGATATTTGGAGAAATAATTTCAAGTGACATATTGCAAGTCAAAGTCCGTGACATATTGCATCTGTCATTTGTTGATAGCGACACTTCTGTTTAACAGATGTCGTACAAAAACTAATGGGTTCTTTCGACGGGTAATCCAAACCCATATAAAAAATTTCAGCTCAATCGGATTAAACGTGTGGTCTCCATCGTGGAAGAGTACACACACAAATAGACAGACCGACTTCCATCTGGAAACGGTCTTAATCATCTCAAATAGTTCATAAAAATTCGGACTAAATTCCTTACTCTGGTATATTACTTGTCACCGACTAAATTCCTTACTCTGGTATATTACTTGTCACCGACATTAAAATTTATATATCCTAATTGGCCTTTATAGAATTTTTTATTTTGGCCTGGGAGGACGTAAAAAGAAGTGTAAAAATCTGTGTTAAATCCAACGTGAAGTAACATATCCTTAATTAGAACAAATGAGGATTATTGGCTTAAGTTCGACGTGCAGAAAAGAGAAAAAGGCAACAGAATAAACTAGTCAATTTCACCGTTGAAAAGAGCTGTGATGGATACCTTAAACTTAGGATGGATTTGTCCTTATCTATTTTAATACTGAACTAGTACCTACAAATCTACTAAAAAAGATAATCTTTATTTGCGACAAATAATTAAACGAAGACAGAAAAATTTATCCTTTAATAAAATTAAGTAAAATGTTATTTATATATAAAATTAACTTTAAAGCGATTTCATGTTCTGTAAAACTTTATCGGTTACACATATGGCTCCAGTAAAAAAAAACTGCTATTTACGTCCAGTCTAAACAATCCCGTTTATTTTATTCTAATGGCGAAATCCAACCCTGCCAGGATTGTTAAAAGAAAATTATGGCCGCCGAGATTTAATGAAGCCCGTATTAAAACAAAACCAGTAAAAAATTCTAAAGTAGTTTTATTTGCCTAAAATTTATTTAAAACCACCCACAAAAATATTAGTATACATATTAATGCTGTATTTAATTTTAGTGCCATCTGTTATAATTTTATGAAATAAAAAAAATCACCACGTAAATATTAACATTGTACCATTTATATTTTTTGGAATGTGGTTTGCAATTTCTCGATGATGTCTTTTATTAGATCTCTGAAGTGCATACAAATCAAAGTGCGAGAGAAAATACATTGTTCTGAGGATAAATTGAATAAATTCGTAGAAGTTACGACGACGGCTGTTTGAAATATTGAATAATAAGAATACTGACTTGGTAAAAATGAAATTGTTTGCGCTATTCCGAAAATATATTATTCTTTAATTTCGACACAATTTTTCATAAAAATATTTTGAAGAAGATCATATTAGAATCAAATTAGTTACGATCAATGATTTACAAAGAAAAAAATCTGATGTGGCCAGCACATGACCTCTCGCCATTTTTGAATCAAAAATTTACAGGTTGACACAAAAAAGTATGAAAAAAAATTATATTTTTGTAAATCTGGCAACAATGGCAAAAGTTTAGAAAATTTTAATGAGATGAAAATAAACTGTAGGGTATACAAAATATATGTGTAAAACTTTATTGCCGTTTTGTATAATAATGGCGCCATCAACCATAGCAACTGCCACTTCCGGTTGTGCGATTGGCACCAAAATCTAATCAGATCTAATCTAGGGTATCAGAATCCTGTATGCAAAATTTCAAATTTTTTTATTCAGTAGTTTTTGAGTTATCGTTACTACAACATCCATCCAAACACACACACACACTAACACACACACACACACACACACAGACATCATCGCGAAAATATTAAAATCGTATTCTAGGGACCCCAAAACGTGTTTATCCATTGAAAACTCACTACCCAATTTTTAGCATGATTCCTATACCTCTCTTATCTGAAGGGCGAGAGGTAAAAAATGATCTAGACTAGCTTTTCTTAAACTTTTAATTTTTTTCTCGTAGTAACTAAATTGTTCAACTACTTAGCTCCCCCACCAACTTTTTTCCCTTTCACCTAAATACCGAACAGTCAACAGTAGCAGCGTCAAAGAAGATGCACCCAAGACCCCACACCAACGACATTATAATAATTACAGAAACCCATTAAGGTTTTCCAAGGATCTTTAAAGCAAATTTCTAAGATTTTCAGGATTTTTTAAAAAAATTGTTTAAGGGGTTTTTAAAAAGAATTTTCAAGGATTTTGCAAGGTTTATTTAAGGGTATGCTTTTTTGAATTTTTCAAGAAATTTCAAATTTTTAAGGATTTTTCAAGGAACTTAAAAGTAAATTTCAGGGATTTTCTAAGATTTTCAGGATTTAAAAAAAAAATTTAAGGTTTTTTTAAAAAGAATTTTCAAGGATTTTGCAAGGTTTATTTAAGGATATTTTATGAATTTTCAAGGAATTTCAAATTTTTTAAAGACATTGTTTAAGGAGTTTTTAAAAAGAATTTTCAAGTATTTTTCAAGGATCTTTAAAGCAAATTTCAAAGATTTTGAACGATTTTCAGGATTTTAAGAAAAAATTGTTAAGGGGTTTTAAAAAAGAATTTTCAAGGACTTTGCAAGGTTTATTTAAGGAAATTTTATGAATTTTTCAAGAAATTTAAAATTTTTAAAGATTTCTCAAGGATCTTTAAAGCAAATTTTGTAAGAATTTCAGGATTAAAAAAAAATTTTTAAGGCGTTTTTAAAAATAATTTTCAAGGATTTTGTAAAGTTTTTTTAAGGATATTTTATGAATTTTTCAAGAAATTTAAATTTTTCAAGGATCTTTAAAGCAAATTTCAAGGATTTTCTAAGATTTTCAGGATTTTTAAAAAAAAATGTTTAACGGGTTTTAAAAAAGAATTTTCAAGGATTTTTCAAGGTTTATTTAAGGATATTTTATAAATTTTTCAAGAAATTTAAAATTTTTAAGGATTTTTGAAGGATCTTTTAAGCAAATTTGATGGATTTTTCAAGATGTTCTTGATTTTTAAAAAAATTGTTTACGGGTTTTTTAAAAAGAATTTGCAAGGATTTTGCAAGGTTTATTTAAGGATATTTTATGAATGTTTCAAGAAATTTAGGATTTTTAAGGATTTTTCAAGGATATTTAACGCAAATTATAAGGATTTTCTAAGATTTTCAGGATATAAAAAAAAAAATTTAAGGTTTTTTTAAAAAGAATTTTCAAGGATTTTGCAAGGTTTATTTAAGGATATTTTTTAAATTATTCAAGGAATTTAAATTTTTTTAGGATTTTTCAAGATCCTTAAATCAAATTACATGGATTTTCCAAGATTTTCAGAATTTTTAAAAAAAAATGTTTAAGGGGTTTTCAAAAAGAATTTTTAAGAATTTTGTAAGTTTATTTAAGGATATTTTATGACATGTTCAAGAAATTTAAAATTTTTATGGATTTTTCAAGAATCTTTAAAGAAAATTTCAAGGATTTTCTAAGAATTTTAGGATTTAAAAAAAAAATTTTTAAGGGGTTTTTAAAAAGAATTTTCAAGGATTTCGCAAGGTTTATTTAAGGAAATTTTATGAAATTTTCAAGGAATTTAAAATTTTTAAGGATTTTTCAAGGATCTTTAAAGCAAATTTCAAGGATTTTCTAAGAATTTTAGGTTTTAAAAAAAATTGTGTAAGGGGTTTTAAAAAGAATTTTCAAGGGTTTTTCAAGGTTTATTTAAGGATATTTTATAAATTTTTCAAGAAATTTAAAATTTTTAAGGATTTTTGAAGGATCTTTTAAGCAAATTTGATGGATTTTTCAAGATGTTCTTGATTTTTAAAAAAATTGTTTACGGGTTTTTTAAAAAGAATTTGCAAGGATTTTGCAAGGTTTATTTAAGGATATTTTATGAATGTTTCAAGAAATTTAGGATTTTTAAGGATTTTTCAAGGATATTTAACGCAAATTATAAGGATTTTCTAAGATTTTCAGGATATAAAAAAAAAAATTTAAGGTTTTTTTAAAAAGAATTTTCAAGGATTTTGCAAGGTTTATTTAAGGATATTTTTTAAATTATTCAAGGAATTTAAATTTTTTTAGGATTTTTCAAGATCCTTAAATCAAATTACATGGATTTTCCAAGATTTTCAGAATTTTTAAAAAAAAATGTTTAAGGGGTTTTCAAAAAGAATTTTTAAGAATTTTGTAAGTTTATTTAAGGATATTTTATGACATGTTCAAGAAATTTAAAATTTTTATGGATTTTTCAAGAATCTTTAAAGAAAATTTCAAGGATTTTCTAAGAATTTTAGGATTTAAAAAAAAAATTTTTAAGGGGTTTTTAAAAAGAATTTTCAAGGATTTCGCAAGGTTTATTTAAGGAAATTTTATGAAATTTTCAAGGAATTTAAAATTTTTAAGGATTTTTCAAGGATCTTTAAAGCAAATTTCAAGGATTTTCTAAGAATTTTAGGTTTTAAAAAAAATTGTGTAAGGGGTTTTAAAAAGAATTTTCAAGGGTTTTTCAAGGTTTATTTAAGGATATTTTATAAATTTTTCAAGAAATTTAAAATTTTTAAGGATTTTTGAAGGATCTTTTAAGCAAATTTGATGGATTTTTCAAGATGTTCTTGATTTTTAAAAAAATTGTTTACGGGTTTTTTAAAAAGAATTTGCAAGGATTTTGCAAGGTTTATTTAAGGATATTTTATGAATGTTTCAAGAAATTTAGGATTTTTAATGATTTTTCAAGGATATTTAACGCAAACTATAAGGATTTTCTAAGATTTTCAGGATTTAAAAAAAAAAATTTAAGGTTTTTTTAAAAAGAATTTTCAAGGATTTTGCAAGGTTTATTTAAGGACAAATTATTTATTTTATTTTTCAAGGATCTTTAAAGAAAATTTCAAGGATTTTCTAAGAATTTCAGGATTTTTAAAAAAAAAATTAAGGGGTTTTTAAAAAGAATTTTTAAGGGTTTTGCAAGGTTTATTTAAGGATATTTTTTAAATTATTCAAGGAATTTAAATTTTTTTAGGATTTTTCAAGATCCTTAAATCAAATTACATGGATTTTCCAAGATTTTCAGAATTTTTAAAAAAAAATGTTTAAGGGGTTTTCAAAAAGAATTTTTAAGAATTTTGTAAGTTTATTTAAGGATATTTTATGACATGTTCAAGAAATTTAAAATTTTTATGGATTTTTCAAGAATCTTTAAAGAAAATTTCAAGGATTTTCTAAGAATTTTTGGATTTAAAAAAAAAATTTTTAAGGGGTTTTTAAAACGAATTTTCAAGGATTTCGCAAGGTTTATTTAAGGAAATTTTATGAAATTTTCAAGGAATTTAAAATTTTTAAGGATTTTTCAAGGATCTTTAAAGCAAATTTCAAGGATTTTCTAAGAATTTTAGGTTTTAAAAAAAATTGTGTAAGGGGTTTTAAAAAGAATTTTCAAGGGTTTTTCAAGGTTTATTTAAAGATATTTTATAAATTTTTCAAGAAATTTAAAATTTTTAAGGATTTTTGAAGGATCTTTTAAGCAAATTTGATGGATTTTTCAAGATGTTCTTGATTTTTAAAAAAATTGTTTACGGGTTTTTTAAAAAGAATTTGCAAGGATTTTGCAAGGTTTATTTAAGGATATTTTATGAATGTTTCAAGAAATTTAGGATTTTTAAGGATTTTTCAAGGATATTTAACGCAAATTATAAGGATTTTCTAAGATTTTCAGGATTTAAAAAAAAAAATTTAAGGTTTTTTTAAAAAGAATTTTCAAGGATTTTGCAAGGTTTATTTAAGGACAAATTATTTATTTTATTTTTCAAGGATCTTTAAAGAAAATTTCAAGGATTTTCTAAGAATTTCAGGATTTTTAAAAAAAAAATTAAGGGGTTTTTAAAAAGAATTTTTAAGGGTTTTGCAAGGTTTATTTAAGGATATTTTTTAAATTATTCAAGGAATTTAAATTTTTTTAGGATTTTTCAAGATCCTTAAATCAAATTACATGGATTTTCCAAGATTTTCAGAATTTTTAAAAAAAAATGTTTAAGGGGTTTTCAAAAAGAATTTTTAAGAATTTTGTAAGTTTATTTAAGGATATTTTATGACATGTTCAAGAAATTTAAAATTTTTATGGATTTTTCAAGAATCTTTAAAGAAAATTTCAAGGATTTTCTAAGAATTTTTGGATTTAAAAAAAAAATTTTTAAGGGGTTTTTAAAAAGAATTTTCAAGGATTTCGCAAGGTTTATTTAAGGAAATTTTATGAAATTTTCAAGGAATTTAAAATTTTTAAGGATTTTTCAAGGATCTTTAAAGCAAATTTCAAGGATTTTCTAAGAATTTTAGGTTTTAAAAAAAATTGTGTAAGGGGTTTTAAAAAGAATTTTCAAGGGTTTTTCAAGGTTTATTTAAGGATATTTTATAAATTTTTCAAGAAATTTAAAATTTTTAAGGATTTTTGAAGGATCTTTTAAGCAAATTTGATGGATTTTTCAAGATGTTCTTGATTTTTAAAAAAATTGTTTACGGGTTTTTTAAAAAGAATTTGCAAGGATTTTGCAAGGTTTATTTAAGGATATTTTATGAATGTTTCAAGAAATTTAGGATTTTTAAGGATTTTTCAAGGATATTTAACGCAAATTATAAGGATTTTCTAAGATTTTCAGGATTTAAAAAAAAAAATTTAAGGTTTTTTTAAAAAGAATTTTCAAGGATTTTGCAAGGTTTATTTAAGGACAAATTATTTATTTTATTTTTCAAGGATATTTAAAGAAAATTTCAAGGATTTTCTAAGAATTTCAGGATTTTTAAAAAAAAAATTAAGGGGTTTTTAAAAAGAATTTTTAAGGGTTTTGCAAGGTTTATTTAAGGATATTTTTTAAATTATTCAAGGAATTTAAATTTTTTTAGGATTTTTCAAGATCCTTAAATCAAATTACATGGATTTTCCAAGATTTTCAGAATTTTTAAAAAAAAATGTTTAAGGGGTTTTCAAAAAGAATTTTTAAGAATTTTGTAAGTTTATTTAAGGATATTTTATGACATGTTCAAGAAATTTAAAATTTTTATGGATTTTTCAAGAATCTTTAAAGAAAATTTCAAGGATTTTCTAAGAATTTTAGGATTTAAAAAAAAAAATTTTAAGGGGTTTTTAAAAAGAATTTTCAAGGATTTCGCAAGGTTTATTTAAGGAAATTTTATGAAATTTTCAAGGAATTTAAAATTTTTAAGGATTTTTCAAGGATCTTTAAAGCAAATTTCAAGGATTGTCTAAGAATTTTAGGTTTTAAAAACAATTGTGTAAGGGGTTTTAAAAAGAATTTTCAAGGATTTTGCAAGGTTTATTTAAGGATATTTTATGAATTTTTCAAGAAATTTAAAATTTTTAAGGATTTTTCAAGGATCTTAAAAGAAAATTTCAAGGATTTTCTAAGATTTTCAGGATTTTTAAAAAAAATTGTTTAAGGGGTTTTTAAAATGAATTTTTAAGGATTATGCAAGGTTTATTTAAGGATATTTTATGACATTTTCAAGAAATTTCAAATTTTTAGGGATTTTTCAAGGATCTTTAAAGCAAATTTCAAGGATTTTCTAAGAATTTCAGGATTTTTAAAAAAAATTTTAAGGGGTTTTTAAAAAGAATTTTCAAGAATTTTGCAAGGTTTATTTAAGGATATTTTATGAATTTTTCAAGAAATTTAAAATTTTTAAGGATTTTTAAAGGATCTTTAAAGGATCTTTAAAGCAAATTTCAAGGATTTTCTAAGAATGTTAGGTTAAAAAAATTGTGTAAGGAGGTTTTAAAAAGAATTTTTAAGGATTTTGCAAGGTTTAAGGATATTTTATGAATTTTTCAAGATATTTCAAATTTTTAAGGATTTTTCAAGGATCTTTAAAACAAATTTCAAGGATTTTCTAAGAATTTCAGGATTTTAAAAATAAATTGTTTAAGGGGTTTTTAAAAAGAATTTTCAAGGATTTTGCAAGGTTTATTTAAGGATATTTTATGAATTTTTCAAGAAATTTCAAATTTTTAAGGATTTTTCAAGGACCTTTTAAGCAAATTTGATGGATTTTTCAAGATGTTCTTGATTTTTAAAAAAATTGTTTACGGGTTTTTTAAAAAGAATTTGCAAGGATTTTGCAAGGTTTATTTAAGGATATTTTATGAATGTTTCAAGAAATTTAGGATTTTTAAGGATTTTTCAAGGATATTTAACGCAAATTATAAGCATTTTCAGGATTAAAAAAAAAAAATTTAAGGTTTTTTTAAGAATTTTCAAGGATTTTGCAAGGTTTATTTAAGGATATTTTATGAATTTTCAAGGAATTTCAAATTTTTAAGGATTTTTCAAGGATCTTTTAAGCAAATTTCATGGATTTTTCAAGATTTTCTGGATTTTTAAAAAAATTGTTTAAGGGGTTTTTAAAAAGAATTTTCAAGGATTTTGCAAGGTTTATTTAAGGACAAATTATTTATTTTATTTTTCAAGGATCTTTAAAGAAAATTTCAAGGATTTTCCAAGAATTTGAGGATTTTTAAAAAAAAAAATTAAGGGGTTTTTAAAAAGAATTTTTAAGGGTTTTGCAAGGTTTATTTAAGGATATTTTTTAAATCATTCAAGGAATTTAAATTTTTTTAGGATTTTTCAAGATCCTTAAATCAAATTACATGGATTTTCCAAGATTTTCAGAATTTTTAAAAAAAAATGTTTAAGGGGTTTTCAAAAAGAATTTTTAAGAATTTTGTAAGTTTATTTAAGGATATTTTATGACATGTTAAAGAAATTTAAAATTTTTATGGATTTTTCAAGAATCTTTAAAGAAAATTTCAAGGATTTTCTAAGAATTTTAGGATTTAAAAAAAAAATTTTTAAAGGGTTTTTAAAAAGAATTTTCAAGGATTTCGCAAGGTTTATTTAAGGAAATTTTATGAAATTTTCAAGGAATTTAAAATTTTTAAGGATTTTTCAAGGATCTTTAAAGCAAATTTCAAGGATTGTCTAAGAATTTTAGGTTTTAAAAAAAATTGTGTAAGGGGTTTTAAAAAGAATTTTCAAGGATTTTGCAAGGTTTAAGGATATTTTATGAATTTTTCAAGATATTTCAAATTTTTAAGGATTTTTCAAGGATCTTAAAAGAAAATTTCAAGGATTTTCTAAGATTTTCAGGATTTTTAAAAAAAATTGTTTAAGGGGTTTTTAAAATGAATTTTTAAGGATTTTGCAAGGTTTATTTAAGGATATTTTATGACATTTTCAAGAAATTTCAAATTTTTAGGGATTTTTCAAGGATCTTTAAAGCAAATTTCAAGGATTTTCTAAGAATTTCAGGATTTTTAAAAAAAGTTTTAAGGGGTTTTTAAAAAGAATTTTCAAGAATTTTGCAAGGTTTATTTAAGGATATTTTATGAATTTTTCAAGAAATTTAAAATTTTTAAGGATTTTTAAAGGATCTTTAAAGGATCTTTAAAGCAAATTTCAAGGATTTTCTAAGAATGTTAGGTTAAAAAAAAATTGTGTAAGGAGGTTTTAAAAAGAATTTTTAAGGATTTTGCAAGGTTTAAGGATATTTTATGAATTTTTCAAGATATTTCAAATTTTTAAGGATTTTACAAGGATCTTAAAAGAAAATTTCAAGGATTTTCTAGGAATTTCAGGATTTTAAAAAAAATTGTTTAAGGGGTTTAAAAAAGAATTTTCAAGGATTTTGCCAGGTTTATTTAAGGATATTTCATGAATTTTTCAAGAAATTTCAAATTTTTAAGGATTTTTCAAGGATCTTTAAAGCAAATTTCAAAGATTTTCTAAGAGTTTCAAGATGTTTTAAAAAAGTTTTAAGGGGTTTTAAAATAATTTTCAAGGATTTTGCCAGGTTTATTTAAGGATATTTCATGAATTTTTCAAGAAATTTCAAATTTTTAAGGATTTTTAAAGCAAATTTCAATTTTTTTTAAGATTTTCCATATTTTTAAAATATTTTTGAAGGTTATTTTTAAAAAGAGTTTTTAAGGATTTTGCAAGGATATTTTATAAATTTTTCAAGAAATTTAAAATTTCGTAAGATTATTCAAGGATAAAGCAAATTTCAAAAACTTTTTGAAGGATTTTCAAAGATTTTCAAGATTTTTTTAAATGTTTTTTTTATGGTTTTTTTTCAATAAATCTGAAAGATAGGTAGGTCTTCTATTGGACCAAACGGAGCTCAAGTACCTGAAGACCAGAGCCGATGCCGGTTTTAGATTTCAATTTGAACCAATTGTAACGGAGATATATACGTTCTCTCTCTAACACATTGAATTCCCTATAATTACGGTAGAACCAACGTAGAAAAAATTATGTCATTATCGGGAAAATTTTCGAGAGATACAATCGATTTTTTTTATATCACTTCAAATATTTCAATGAAAACCGCACGTTTAAAATTTTTAAATTGCAAGACAATAATAATAAATTTAGAACATTTTTTTTATGCCAACAGTACAACCATTCCTTAACAAAAAAAAAAAAAAAACAGTATTGAAAGCAGTAAAGACTTAGAAATCGCTTGTTTATATATGCTAATTTAGATAACAAATGTTAGGGTGGAAGACGATATGCGAGTATCGGGGTGAAATTCGATATAAATTGCTGTACGGGAAAAAACAAGGCAAATATAAAGGTTTTAGAAATACGTTGGATTTTGGTTTACATTCCATAAATTATATACAGTGTGTCCAATTAAGTCGGCATCATATGGGAAACTTTCTTATTCTTAGTTTTATGAAAAAAAGTTATTCTTTATAAAAAGTTGTGCATGGTCTAAAACCAAAAATACAACCATCAGATATCAATTTTTTTAAGCCGTATACGAGGTGTGTCAAAAAATATGAGATTTACTCACGAGTAGAGTACCTTTAAATTTGACAATATCGAAAAAATTTTCTAAAAAAAGTTGATCAGAATTAAAAATTACGTTTAAATATGCAAGTACATCCATTTAAATTAAAACTTCGGATTATTTAATTTTTTACTAATATTTCTATTTTGAATGAACATTTATCTCTTGTGATTACGAAACACATTATAACCTTTTAGTTTTTTGATGTTTTCTAATAATTTTGCATATTTAAACGTAATTTTTAATTCTGATCAACTTTTTTAGTAAAATTTTTCGATATTGTCAAATTTAAAGGTACTTTACTCTTGAGTAAAACTCATATTTTTTGACAGACCTCGTATACCACTGAAAAAATTTGATATTTGATGACTGTATTTTGAGTTTTAGACCATGCACAACTTTTTATAAAGAATAACTTTTTTCATAAAACTAAGAATAAAAAAGTTTCCCATATGATGCCGACTTAATTGGTCACACTGTATAATATACTAATATAATACAGAGATTTTCTAAATTAATATGGAAATATTAAAACTTTATAAGGTTTTTTTTTGGAAAAAATACCTGTTTTATTCTTGAACAAATATGATTACGAATCGATATAAGTTTGGAATAATTACTAGACGGTAGACGTGTTGACATCAACCATCATAAGATCGAAGGACCAACCTTAATACAGCGTAGCAGGATTTAGTATATTAACACAAATAAATCATTTAATGGCTATTTATTCACACTTTTAGTATTAAACAAAATAATTTATTTTTACATTTTTACAATTTATTATTTTTCTAGAGCAACTGCTCTCACTCACTATTATTATAAAAATAATATTCACAATTTTAAATCATATAAAATCTCATTAAAAAAAAATCGATTCCTCCGGTGATCAGAGTTACATCTGCACTTGTCGCTCTTATTAATATTATAGCGCTTAGATAGAGACAAGTGTACTTAGCAACAGAAGGATAGAGAGAATTATTTTTTACAATATGTACTTTTGCACACATCTCTAACTAGTTGATTTTATTTTATAAAATTAAATTTTTTTTTATCGAATTTGCTTCATTTAACTTCCAGAAATTAAATTCCTGTTTACGAGATAAAACATAAATAAATAATTTTATTATTCTAATAAATTCACCATTAAATAAGCCACTTTTCCACTTTTAGCAATTTTCAATTTCCCAGAACCGTTTTGATCCTTTTTTTCACTATAGACATAATTTTTTGGACCGGCTAAAATTATGGTCGCCGAAAAAAATATATCCAATTCCTTTTCGATATTATTGGATGATTCTATTGAGCCTATACTGAAAGGAAATGGTCACGTTTAGTTGAAATATTGTATTTCAAGAAAAAAAAAAGAAAAATTCTCAGGTCTATTTTAAACAATGGAAAAATATTGGTTTTTAGATATATAATAATAATTTTAAATAAAAAATAAAGCACACCTATTTTTTCACGATTTTTAATAAGTAATTTTTAAGGATTTTTAACGAACTTTTCAAGAGTTTTTAAAGAGGTATTTAATGATGATTTAGGATTTTTTTAAGGTTTTTTTTTTTTATAATAATTTTCAATGATTTTGCAATGTTTATTTAAGGAAATTTTATGATCTTTTCAAGTAATTTAAAATTTTTAAGGATTTTCATAGATCTTTAAAGCAAATTTCAAGGATATTCTAAGATTTTCACGATTTTTTAAAAAAACATTTTAAGCGTTTTTTAAAAAAAAAATTCAAGGATTTTGCAAGGTTTATTTAAGGATATTTTATAAATTTTTCATGAAATTTAAAATTTTTTAAAGGATTTTTCATGATCTTTAAAGCAAATTTTAAGGATTTTCTAAGATTTTCAAGATTTAAAAAAAACATTTTAAGGGTTTTTTAAAAATAATTTTCAACATTTTTGCAAGATTTGTTTAAGGATATTTTATGAATTTTTCATGAAATTTAAAATTTTTTTGAAGGATTTTTCAAGGATCTTTAAAGCAAATTTTAAGGATTTTCTAAGGTTTTCAAGATTTAAAAAAAACATTTTAAGGGTTTTTTAAAAATAATTTTCAAGATTTTTGCAAGATTTGTTTAAGAAATTTTAAATTTTTAAGGATTTATCAAGGATCTTTAAAGTAAGGATATTATCAGGATTTTTTAAAAACATTTTTTAAGGGTTTTTTAAAAAGAATTTTCAAGGATTTTGCAAGGTTTATTTAGGGATATTTTATGAATTTTTCAAGTCTAAAATTTCTAAGGATTTTTCAAGGACCTTTAAAGCAAATTTCAAGGATTTTTTTAAGATTTTCTTTGAGAAATTAAAAAAAATATTTTAAGTTGTTTTTAAAAAGAATTTTCAAGGACTTAGCAAGGTTTATTTAAGGATGTGTTTTGAATTTTTCAAAAAATTTAAAATTTTTAAGGATCTTTAAAGCAAATTTCAAGGATTTTCCAAGATTTTCAAAAAAAATTTTTAAAGAGTTTTTAAAAAAAATTGTCAAGGATTTTGAAAGATTTATTTAAGGATATTTCATGAATTTTTCGGGAAATTTAAAATTTTTAAGGCTTTTTCGAGGATCGTTAACGCAAATTTAAAGGATTTTATAAGATTTTTAAGATTTAACAAAAAAACATTTTAATGGTTTTGTAAAAATAAATTTCAAGATTTTTGCAAGATTTGTTTAAGGATATTTCATGAAATTTTCAAGAAATTTTAAATTTTTAAGGATTTATCAAGGATCTTTAAAGTAAATTTCAAGGATATTTTCAGGATTTTTTAAAAACATTTTTTAAGAGTTTTTTAAAAAGAATTTTCAAGGATTTTGCAAGGTTTATTTAGGGATATTTTATGAATTTTTCAAGTCTAACATTTCTAAGGATTTTTCAAGGACCTTTAGCAAATTTCAAAAATTTTCTAAGATTTTCAGGATTTAAAAAAAATTTACTGGGTTTTTAAAAAGAATTTTCAAGGACTTGGCAAGGTTTATTTAAGGATGTTTTTTGAATTTTTCAAGAAATTTAAAATTTTTAAGGATCTTTAAAGCAAATTTCAAGGATTTTCCAAGATTTTCAAAAAAAAATTTTTTAGAGTTTTTAAAAAAAATTGTTAAGGATTTTGAAAGATTTATTTAAGGATATTTCATGAATTTTTCGGGAAATTTAAAATTTTTAAGGCTTTTTCGATGATCGTTAACGCAAATTTAAAGGATTTTATAAGATTTTCAAGATTTAACAAAAAAACATTTTAATGGTTTTGTAAAAATAAATTTCAAGATTTTTGCAAGATTTGTTTAAGGATATTTCATGAAATTTTCAAGAAATTTTAAATTTTTAAGGATTTATCAAGGATCTTTAAAGTAAATTTCAAGGATATTTTCAGGATTTTTTAAAAACATTTTTTAAGAGTTTTTTAAAAAGAATTTTCAAGGATTTTGCAAGGTTTATTTAGGGATATTTTATGAATTTTTCAAGTCTAACATTTCTAAGGATTTTTCAAGGACCTTTAGCAAATTTCAAAAATTTTCTAAGATTTTCAGGATTTAAAAAAAATTTACTGGGTTTTTAAAAAGAATTTTCAAGGACTTAGCAAGGTTTATTTAAGGATGTTTTTTGAATTTTTCAAGAAATTTAAAATTTTTAAGGATCTTTAAAGCAAATTTCAAGGATTTTCCAAGATTTTCAAAAAAAATTTTTTAGAGTTTTTAAAAAAAATTGTCAAGGATTTTGAAAGATTTATTTAAGGATATTTCATGAATTTTTCGGGAAATTTAAAATTTTTAAGGCTTTTTCGATGATCGTTAACGCAAATTTAAAGGATTTTATAAGATTTTCAAGATTTAAAAAAAAAAAACATTTTAAGGGTTTTGTAAAAATAAATTTCAAGATTTTTGCAAGATTTGTTTAAGGGTATTTTATGAAATTTTCAAGAAATTTTAAATTTTTAAGGATTTATCAAGGATCTTTAAAGTAAATTTCAAAGATATTTTCAGGATTTTTTAAAAACATTTTCAATGGTTTTTTAAAAAGAATTTTCAAGGTTTATTTAGGGATATTTTATGAATTTTTCAAGTCTAAAATTTCTAAGGATTTATCAAGGACCTTTAGCAAATTTCAAAAATTTTCTAAGATTTTCAGGATTTAAAAAAAAAATTTACTGGGTTTTTAAAAAGAATTTTCAAGGACTTAGCAAGTTTTATTTAAGGATGTTTTTTGAATTTTTCAAGAAATTTAAAATTTTTAAGGATCTTTAAAGCAAATATTAAGGATTTTCCAAGATTTTCAAAAAAAATTTTTAAAGAGTTTTTAAAAAAAATTGTCAAGGATTTTGAAAGATTTATTAAAGGATATTTCATGAATTTTTCGGGAAATTTAAAATTTTTAAGGCTTTTTCGAGGATTGTTAACGCAAATTTAAATGATTTTATGATTTTCAAGATTTAAAAAAAAAAACATTTTAAGGGTTTTGTAAAAATAAATTTCAGGATTTTTGCAAGATTTGTTTAAGGATATTTTATGAAATTTTCAAGAAATTTTAAAGTTTTAAGGATTTATCAAGGATCTTTAAAGTAAATTTCAATGATATTTTCAGGATTTTTTAAAAACATTTTTTAAGGGTTTTTTAAAAAGAATTTTCAAGGATTTTGCAAGGTTTATTTAGGGACATTTTATGAATTTTTCAAGTCTAAAATTTCTAAGGATTTTTCAAGGACCTTTAAAACAAATTTCAAAAATTTTCTAAAATTTTCAGAATTTAAAAAGAAATTTACTGGGTTTTTAAAAAGAATTTTCAAGGACTTAGCAAGGTTCATTTAAGGATATTTTGTGAATTTTTCAAGAAATTTTAATTTTTTAAAGATCTTAAAGTAAATTTCAAATTTTTTTTAAAATTTTCAATAAATTTAAACGATTTTTTTAAGTGGTTTTAAAAAGAATTTTCAAGAATTTTGCGAAGTGTATTTAAATACATTTTATAAATTTTTCAAGAAATTTTAAATTTCTGAATGATTTTTAAAGCAAATTTAAAATTTTTTTTTTAGCATTTTTAAAATTTTTTAAAAGATTTTTTTAAGTGGTTTTAAAAAAGAATTTTCAAGGATTTTTCGAATTTCATTTATGTAAAAGATTTTTTAAAATAAAAACAAAAGATTTTCAAGGAATTTATTTAAAGATAATTTATGAATGTTTTAAGACATTTTAAATTTTTAAGCATTTTTCAAGGACCTTTAAAACAAAAAAAAATTCAGGGTTTTTAGGTATTTTTCAAGGAATTTTTTACGATTTTTCAAGTACTTTGCAAGGATTAAAGATACATTAAAATGTGGTGTTTAATTTTGAATTGTTTATTATTAATTTATTGAAATAAAATTTGCAATTTAAAAAAAAACATTTTAAGAAAAAAAAATATCCATTGATCGGTGCTTCCATACATTTTTGTGATAAATGGAAAACGGTTCAGCTTTATTTGACACGTTTAAAATCGTATTCCTATTAGTCATTCAAGGAATAATCATGTACGTCCTTATAAATTTATTACCACTTAAAAAATCCTTATTTTTATTTAATAATCAAACATAAAAATAAAAATCCTTATAATTATAAAATATGTATAATATTTAAAAAAATTAGTAACAAAAAAAACTTAAAAAACATCAATTATTAGAAAAATCACGAAGGTACGCCCATGTTTTTTGATAGAATCTGAAATTTTTGTAGCCTTGGGCACACGTTCGCTGATTGATGGTAGATTCCAATGATGTTGAGCAGGGTTTAAACTTTTTTATTGAAAGTTTTTGCTCCATTTGATAACGTATCTGAAGTGAATGGAAAGGAGCAAGTTTAATCAGCCTAAATGTATTGCAAACCGAATAAAATCTATTTTTAAACTACATTTATAATTTTTTTGATGGTTGAATTAGGATTTTGCTAAAAATTTAAAAAAAATTTCTTAAAATTTGATTTCTAACTGGGTTTTCCAAAATATATTCTTTGTTAAATGTTTTCAATTGATGTTTTTTTTTTGATTAATAAAATGTTTCTAATATTTATTTCCATTTGTTTTCGTTTATTTTCGTTTGTTTTTATTTGTTTTCGTTTATTTTCGTTTGTTTTTATTTGTTTTCGTTTATTTTCATTTGTTTTCATTTATTTTTGTTTATTTTCATTTGATTTTCGTTTGTTTTCGTTTGTTTTCAATAATTTCGTTTATTTTCATTTGTTTTCGTTTATTTTTATTTGTTTTCGTTTATCCTCATTTGTTTTCGTTTCTTTTGGTTTGTTTTTATTTATTTTCATTTGCTTTCGTTTTTTTTTCGTTTGTTTTAGTTCGTTTTCGTTTGTTTTCGCTCGTTTTCGTTTGTTTTCCTTCGTTTTCGTTTATTTTCATTTGTTTTCGTTTATTTTCGTTTGTTTTCGTTTGTTTCCATTTGTTTTCTTTTGTTTTCGTTTGTTTTTGTTTATTTTCATTTGTTTTCGTTTATTTTTATTTGATTTCATTTGTTTTCATTTGTTTTCGTTTATTTTCTTTTGTTTTCATTTGATTTCGTTTGTTTCCATTTGTTTTCTTTTGTTTTCGTTTATTTTCGTTTGTTTTCATTTGTTTTCGTTTATTTTCCTTTGTTTTCGTTTATTTTCGTTTGTTTTAATTTGATTTCGTTTGCTTCCATTTGTTTTCTTTTGTTTTCGTTTATTTTCATTTGTTTTCGTTTATTTTTATTTGATTTCATTTGTTTTTATTTGCTTTCGTTTATTTTCATTTGATTTTCGTTTGTTTTCATTTGTTTTTGTCTATTTTCCTTTGTTTTCGTTTATTTTCATTTGTTTTCGTTTATTTTCATTTGTTTTGGATTTTTTTCAATAATTTCGTTTATTTTCATTTGATTTCGTTTGTTTTTATTTGTTATTGTTTATTTTTATTTGTTTTCGTTTATTCTCATTTGTTTTCGTTTATTTTCATTTGTTTTCGTTTATTTTCATTTGTTTTCGTTTATTTTCATTTGTTTTCGTTTATTTTCATTTTTTTTCGTTTGTTTTCAATAATTTCGTTTATTTTCATTTGATTTCGTTTGTTTTTATTTGTTTTCGTTCATTTTTATTTGTTTTCGTTTATTCTCATTTGTTTTCGTTTGTTTTCAGTTGATTTCGTATATTTTGGTTTGTTTTCATTTGTTTTTATTTATTTTCATTTGTTCTCGTTTTTTTTTTTCGTTTGTTTTAGTTCATTTTCGTTTGTTTTCGCTCGTTTTCGTTTATTTTCCTTCGTTTTCGTTTGTTTTCCTTCGTTTTCGTTTGTTTTCATTTTTTTTCGTTAGTTTTCATTTATTTTCGTTTATTTTCATTTGGTTTCATTTGATTTCGTTTGTTTTCATTTGTTTTCGTTAGTTTTCATTTATTTTCGTTTATTTTCATTTGTTTTCATTTGATTTCGTTTGTTTCCATTTGTTTTCTTTTGTTTTCGTTTATTTTCGTTTGTTTTCGTTTGTTTTCATTTGTTTTCGTTTATTTTCATCTCTTTTCGTTTGTTTTCATTTGTTTTCGTTTGTATTGATTTTTTTTCGTTTGTTTTCGTTTGTTTTCATTAACTTCGTTTATTTTCATTTGATTTCGTTTGTTTTTATTAGTTTTCGTTTATTTTCATTAGTTTTCGTTTATTTTCATTTGTTTTCGTTTGTTTCCAGTTTTCTGTAAAAATTTTTCAATTTTTGTTTTTTCTTTTCGATTAATAAAATGTATCTAAAATTTAACATAAATTAGTCAGTTTTTAATATTTATTATAATTTCCATTTAATTCTGTTAAATAAAAAATATAATATTTCAATTTATCAATATATTGTAAAATCTAATTAACAATGGTTTTGGTATAACAAAACATTTTTTTTTTCATTTTACTGTATTTATTAGAGAATGAGTTATTACATTATTGAAAAGAGCAATGAACACGAATATCAATTATTTTTGTTTGATCTGCAAAAATTGATATTCCAACCAATTTCGTTTTTAATGCGCATATTACAAATTTGCCATTAAATAGCTTTGAAATGTTATTTTTTATATTTATTATATGAATACGTTAAATGTTCAACTAAAAAAAAATCTAGTACGTTAACATTTTAATTCCACACTGGGGGAAGTATAAAAAAATTATGATATATAAAACATGTTACCTAACAGAAATAACAAATTAATTCTTCTCGATCACCCTAAACCTCATAGTCATTCATGTGATTTACCGACTAGCAAGAGTCTTCCTGTACTACCAACCCCTATCAGTTTCACGAATACTTTTTTGCACTTGTCCCAAAGTCTTATCCAATTTTTTTCTACTTGAGTTTTAATGAAATTTTTTTTTTCATCATATTTAAAACATATAAGTGCATTTTCCTTCTGATATACCACTAACTGCAAACCAAACGAATTGAACATAAATAGATGCGTTCGACTACATCGATTTACCGGAATTCTACTTCAATTTATGGCTTAATTTTCTGGAAAAATAGGAGCCATATCATGGCTTTTTATATTTTGTTTTTCCCACACCGATTTCCACTGTCTGGAAAGGTAAGTAACAGCCACCTATCGGTTTCGGTCGGTCAGGTAAGAAAAAAAAGGACCAAGAAATGTTTATTTCATGACTAATCGGAACGATTTATTTTCTTATACCGAATGTCTAACACAGTTTAAAAAAAAACAAATAGTATCAAAATTAATAAACAAACGACGAACTAATATTTATTATTAAATTAAATATAATAGGAATGAAATTTATTGCTCTGGGAGATATGTAAACAATTAAATCTTTGAGAATTAACTTCTTGTAAAATAGTCTTGAATTATGCGACTCATGATTCAATTATAATGTCTCTTTGCTTCTTAAAATCTCATACAAAACCTCATTTTTGGTCTGATGGGGTAATGTACCGTTTTCTCCGACTTGACGTTGCGTAAGACTGAATGAAATTAGTCCCAATAGTATAAAAGATACACAGAAAAATAAAATTCCATAATTGAGCTCAGATTTGGATCTACAGCATTTATTTTTTAGGTACATCATTGAAAATTTATCTGGTCAAAAAGACTAAAATGTTAGGAAAAAATAATTTTTTCCAACATTACAGACTTAAGAGGATATCTCGAAAACTATACAAGATATCGAAAAAGTTAATTAAATAAGATTTATAGCAAATTTAATCAGATTTCATTTTGTATAGAATGGTCATATCGCTAGGACGCATAGTTTTCGGGATATTAAGCGATAAACCGAAAAATGGGACCTTCAAACCCTTCCTCCCCAGCTCAAGGTTTACGGGCAGGGACTTTTGATACGTTCACCTCCTAATTAGTTCAAACAAAGTTATGAAGTCAAAAATTGTGTTCTATACCCTTTTTTGAGCATTTTTTGCTTGGACTAGAAAGCAAACTATGATTTATGAATTAGTGTAAGTAGGAGTAATGGCACTTGAGCGTGGGAAAATTTCCTATCTCAATAGCATTCTAAGCCACACCCCTTTTCCTTCGTTTTTCATTGTTTTTGACGTTTTCGTTGTTTTCGTTGTTTTCGTTGTTTTCGTCGTTTTTAGTCAGTCGAAAAACGCTATACTTTATCTACGACTATACGAATAAATACTAAGATGCAGGCCCGATGAGAGAGTATTAAAGCCGGTACAAAATATCGGAGCCAGGGGCTTATGGGGACCCGAGCCCAACACAACAGAGTAACTTCTTATTTTCTACTAATAGAAATTCACTCTTTCGGTTAAAAAAATTCTATAAAAATCTAACAAATTACTTTATTTCTAACGATTCTCAAAAACTCAATGATAATTCTCTTGTGACACATTAGTTTTCCAGTGGATTTTTTAAAAAAATTCAATTTCTTCAAAATCAAACAATTAAACCAACCTGCGAAAAGTATTATTATTATTACGTAATGACTTTATTAAAAAACCTCGACTATGAGAACAATCTTATGCAAACTCAATTCTTTTCGAAATCCTTTGTTTAAAGGACTTAAGACTTTCAAATCATACACATTTTAGTAAATTTATTAATAGCAATATAATATATTTACAAACCCGATCAGAAACAATAATTAAGATCAAAGTCCTAAATGCCAACATCTGCCCAGATATACAGATTCTTGATGGAGTACGACTATGTCCTAGTATCGTTACGGTAAAAGAGAATGATTTTGCTATAACATCAATCCTTAATAATATAATATAATTTTTAGTAAATCCCAATGCCAATTCTAATTCTCAAAGACTACAAACAATTTCCGTATTATTGCGGACACAACATTTAAATTCTGAGGAAATAGATTTCCTAGATTAAATTTGTTATGGGTTAATGGAATATTTTATCTTGAAGGTGACAATCTGACATATACTGATGCCTTCACTCACTAAATTCCTACAACGTCTTCTACTGTATAAATACTTAAATGTACAGATATCCACACATCCATAAAAAAGAAGTTGACAACCAAGCGACAAAAATGATAAACCAAGATATTATCAAACCTTCGTCTTCACCTTGGAATTCTCCGGTCTCGGTAGTCCCTAAAAAGATAGATTCTTCTGGTCCAAAGAAATGGAGAATGGTTATCGATGATCGTAAAAAATCATATTGATTAGAACATAAAGGAAGGATTTTCAAGAAGTAGACGAAATACATTGCAGAAGAAGTTATTAGTTTTGTAATGTTTATTATTTTTTTATGTTTATAGAACTGAAACCAAAATAATGAGATTCAGTAAATCATTACAATATATTATTAAATTTTATACAATTATTCCGAAATTATCCTAAATATACGCCTGCTAACAACGTTACAAAATAATCACAAATCTCCTGAAATTATCCGTAACTCAGATAATTATCCTACGTTTGGCAATTATGCATTTCTGGTGGGTAGTACAAACGAACGAATTGAACACCATGATACCGAAGTGAAAAAAGTGTCTGGCGACCAGAATGGTGGCCTTTACTTACCTTACTGAGTTAAGTACCTGTTATTTTTGCTGCTGAGTGAATAAAATCCAAAAATTAAAATGAATTCTATATTCCACAAAAAAAATTACCGAGTCCGGCGAAGAAGGAAAATGGTGTGTAACGGTTCTCAAATAGCTGATACGTTGGACGATACAGGTATGTCTTCCAGGCTGGCATGGTGTGGTCGAATTAAATAAAATTCACAAATTAAAATGAAGATTCCTTGTTTCCAAATATATTTAAAGCATTAAGAAATTTTTGTACTCTCCCTGTAACCGTAGCCAAAGCAGAACGAACTTCAGTAATTTTTCTAGAAACATGGCTCAGGAACGGTTGAGTGGTCTTGGTATATTGGCTATTGAGTCCAGATTAGCTAGAAACTGCGACTTTTCTAAAATTATTGAAAATTTCGCATCTGCAAAAAGTCGTAAAGCCTAGTTATAGTAGTTCGTACTTTTAGCAGTCACAAAAGTGTTTTGTAGATTTTAATAGTTGTGTTTTGTTAGTTTTGTAATAGAAAAAGGATTTTAAAAAAACTGTATTTCAAGAGTTTCCCTGTAAATCTTTGTACACCATTATCAACAATTTTTTTCTGTACCATGGGACTCCCGTGATTTTTGTGGGTACACCAGAGCCCGTTATGGTTCTCAGCGGCCCTGCTAAGATGCAAGTAGAGAGAAAGAACTATGTTCATAAAATATCAAGTGACATTACTCCCCCCAATAACAATAATGAATTGTCAGATTCGGTGAATCGGCTTGTACAAAGCCACCTTGGTATTCAGTTTGTAAATAGTGTCCAGTAAATTCCAAGAATCTTTTCTGTGCGGTGTTGCCAATTTAATAATTTTCTTTATGGATATTAATAATTGTTCAAAAAAGCAGTTAAATAATTAATATATAATTTAATAGGAACACTATTATATAAATAAGACTTGTTAGAAAAAAATCTCTATTATTATTTTAATTTTACTATCTACCCCATTGACTATTACCTGACGAAGAAATTAGGTTAGTAAGAATTAAATTATGTGAAATGAATATTTTTTTTCGTCCGTTTATAGACTCTTTTGACAATTATCTGCCTAGGGAATTTTAATTATGTGCTCCAGGACTCCTTGAGCCGTAGAACGAAGGTTAATTAAAAGAAAATTAAATGTTTAAAATTGGCAATATCTTAAATGAAATCAAGATAAATTAGTACATTAATTTAAGTATTATCAAACTGCTAGTAGAAGTCTTGTCAATTCGGTTATCAAGTTTATACAAAACTTAATGGTTAATTTTATGGTATATATAGAATGGGTAATGTAATTTTTTTTACATCCTCAATATAAATATAAATTAATTCATTATTTTATTGAACTGTGGCTTTATACAGAAGCGTCTAGATCCCAATTGCAACTCGAGTGCCCACCGCTGTTTCCGTCGGGTTGTACGTTAACTTGAAAGTTTGATTATATATCATTGTGATGCGAAGTGGTCCAGTGCTAGAGTGTATGCTTCCTGGTTCGAATCCCGAGGATTTTTTTTTATTTATTTATTTTTAATACACAGGTTAGATTTAGATAGTCAAGACTTCTTTTAATAAAATAATTATTTTTTTACGTCAATAAAATACTTGAACCTGGCAACAGCGGTGGGCACTCGAGTTGCAACTGGGATCTAGACGCTTGTGGTTTATGCTGCTATTTTTATTTGTACCATAATTTATATAAGTTAAAAAAATAAATTTTATACAAAAAATTACATTTTTTAAACTTGTCAATATTTACCCAATCAGGTTTCAATTTTTTTTTAACGCTTTTGTGGCTACCGCTTATAAATAATTCATAAAAATAATCATAAATAAATAATTTTGTATATTTTAATATTTCTCCACAAATTTATTTTTACAAATTTTACAAATTCTAACAAATGCAAATTCTTACAAATTTTACAATTTTAGAAATTTTTTTTATTTTTCGAATTTTTTTAAATTTAAGACATTTTTGAAATGTTTAGAATTTTTGATATTTTTGAAAATTTCTGGTAATAATTTTTTAAAATTTTTTTAGAATATTTTATTAATTTTTGAAAAGTTTCAATTTATTTTTGATGTTGTTGATGATTTTAACATTTGTTTGTGAAATTTTTTAAAACTTTTTTGATCATCATAAAATTATCGGAATATTTGAATTTTTTAAGTGTTTGAATTTTTTAATTTATTTTAAAATTTTCGATATATTTTTGAAATTATCGAAATTTTTAAATTTTCGAATTATTTTATACAGTTATTTTTGAAATTTTCCCAATTTTGAATTTCTTAAAATTTAGTTTTTTTTCTTTCCCGACCCACCTCCGAGAAGGGAAAGTATTGTGAACGAGCTAAAAAATTTTTTCAAGATAAAGATGGAAATATCCATTTTTAGGTCCCCTGAGACGATTAAGACCATTTCCAGATGGAAGGCTGTCTGTCTGTCTGTCTGTGTGTATTCTTCCACGATAGAGGCCGCACGTTTAATCCGATTGAGCTGAAATTTGGTATATGGGTTTGGGTTACCGATTGAAAGAACTAATTAGTTTTTGTATGACATCTGTCAAACGGAAGCGTCAAAAAATAACAGATGCAATATTTCACGGAATTTGACATGCAATATGTCATTTGAAAGCCCTTGAAAAACTGTATTCAGAACAGTCAAAATTATTTCTCCAACTGTCACCTGTCAAAAAGAAAAAAATCGGTTTTCTCGCCCCAAAACTTTCCCGTCGAGTATCCAAGAATACTTTTTCAGATATTTTTAACATTTTTTATAATTTCTTTTAACACTTTTTAAACTTTTTTTTAGATCTTTATCATTTTTTAGCTCATTTTATTTTTCATGTACTTTTGTGCATTTCTTTGCATATATTTGTGTTTTTTTCATTTTTTTGCTTTTTTTTGTATGTTTTTACTTTTTGGGATTTTTTGCATTTTTAACGTTTTTTAGCATAATTTTAATTTTTTCAGCATTTTTTGGCATCTTTTGCGTTTTTTTTTATTTTTTGGCATTTTTTGCACGTTTATCATTTTTTAACATTATTTTACTTTTTATGACATTTTTTAAATTATTTAGCATTTTTTGCATTTTTTGCATTTTTTTAGCATCAATTTACTTTTTTCAGCATTTTTTTTACATTTTTTTTAACATTCTTTACAATTTCCTCTATCACTTTTTTTAACTTTTCCGTTTTTTTTAGAAATTTGAACATTTTTTAGCTCATTTTTTGCTTTTCATCCATTTTTGTGCATTTCCTTGTATATATTTGTATTTTTTTTTGCATTTTCCATTTTTTTTGTTCGTTTTTTTTTTGATTTTTTTTATTTTTAGGGATTTTTTTTTGCATTTTTAGCGTTTTTAGCTTTGTTTTACTTTTTTCAGCATTTTTACTTTCCCGACCCACCTGCCCGAAGAGCTAAAAAAAATTTCGAGATAAAGATGAAAATATTTATTTTGAGGTCACCTGAGAAGATTAAGACCATTTCCAAATGGAAGTCTAACTGTCTGTCTGTCTATCAAAAAATTACAGACGCAATATGTCACATAATTTAACTTGCAATATGTCATTTGAAAGCCCTTGAAAAACTTTATTCAGAACAGTCAAAATTATTTCTCCCACTGTCATCTGTCAAAACTAAACAAATGTCAAAATTGAAAGTTTAACATTAAAAATCTCAAAAAGTATTCGTGGATACTCGTAGGGAAAGTTTTGGTTCCACACAACCAAAATTTTTTGAAAATTATTATAATCACGTTTTTTGAAGTTTTATTTAAATTGACTCAAAATTGAACTGCTGCCAAAATTTTTAAATATATTTTTTGTCCCTAGAATATTCTGCGCTGAAAAATTTTGCCTGCAGTTAAAAGGGTTTAATCAACTACGAATAAAAATCGATCAGAAAAGAATCCGCAAATCGCTCTGACAGTTATCTGAAGAATAAGAAATTTTGTTCGACCAGCCAATTTGTAATTTGCAACCAGTTGGTAATATTTGCTGAAACACTCTCTTTTCAGATTTGAATTCGGACCAATAGTAACAGAGGTAGATACGTTCTCTCTCTAACATATTGAATTCCCTATACCTGAGTTTGGAGCTACTTAGTATATCTACTGACGGGCGACGTTTATATATAACACTGAACAAGTAGAATTTATTAGAATACTATTTCAATCTTGTTAGAACTTGATCGAAACCGGTTCCATCGCGATTTCATCAATCGCATTACGTTAATTTCCCTAAATCCACGGATATCGGTTGTATTGGAAATCGACTCACGGATATAGAGGCTCCGTACTCGGGCTAGATGCTTAATTCATTCGGTGCTAAACTGCTTCGGGGGGTAATGCGAATAGTTAGATGCGAATTTCTCGAAACCAATTTACCGAGATGAAGCTTCAATTGCTAAACTCCGGCCTCAATATCAAGAACTTTCGGTGCGAAATCGACGATAAAGTGGCTCAAGAATTTCCAAATGATCCCGAGTCGGAAGTCAACCTGGAGAATGAGATGGAATTACTGTCTGGAATCTTGTTACCTATTATACTTGGCATAAATCACACTTCCACGGATTAAGCAATAGTTTCAGAGAAATTTTGTTCTAATATGGAATATCAAACTGGGATTTAAAATTTTTAAAATCAATTTTGAGTAAAATTAAAAAAATGAGGGGGTAATCCCATCCAACTTTCCGAACACTCCTAGTAAAGTAATTGTTTAATCGATTATTTTAGTTTTTCTGCGTCAAAGTACATTAATAAAATTAGATTACAAAAATTAAAAAAAATTTAATTTTTCCTAAAATTTTTTTTTAACTTTTATAATTTTGTATAATTTCTATAAGTATTATTTTAAAATTATGAAATATTTCACACATAATTTACTTTTTCATCTCTTTCGTATATACTTTTCACTTTTTTCATTTGTTTTACTATTCTCGTTAAAACAAAAGAAAAAAAAATAATATTTTTTTTATTTTGTTTATAAGAATTAAAATGTTAAATTCGAAGAGACTAAAATATTTTCTAAATTTAGAGTTTTATATTACCTATCGAATTCAATATTTTTAAAGTTATTCAATTTTTTTAAACTTATATTCAATTTCAAAAAAAAAAATTATGAATTCTACAATTTTCTGAATAAAATTTTGAAAAAAAATCACAATTATAGAGTTTTTTACTACAAATTTAATGGTATCTTTTTTAATTACCTCTCGCCCTTCAGATAAGAGAGGTATAGGAATCATGCTAAAAATTGGGTAGTGAGTTTTCAATGGATAAACACGTTTTAGGGTCTCTAGAATACGATTTTAGTATTTTCGCAATGATGTCTGTGTGTGTGTGTGTGTGTGTTAGTGTGTGTGTGGGTGTGTTTGGATGGATGTTGTAGTAACTATAACTCAAAAACTACCAAATAAAAAAAATTGAAATTTTGCACACAGGATTCTGATACCCTAGATTAGATCTGATTAGATTTTGGTGCCAATCGCACAACCGGAAGTGGCAGTTACTATGGGTGATGACGCCATTATTATACAAAACGACAAAAAAGGTTTACACATATATTTTGTATACCCTGTAGTTTATTTTCATCTCATTAAAATTTCCGAAACTTTTGCCATTGTTGCCAGATTTACAAAAAAATAATTTTTTTTGATACTTTTTGTGCCAACCTGTAAATTTTTGATTCAAAAATGGCGAGAGGTCATGTGCTGGCCACATTAGATTTTTTTTAATATTAATATTAACCTAAAAAAAAATAAAACCTATTTTTGAATAATTTTAAAGTCAATAAATAATAAGTATCTCATTCAATTATTTTCAAAATGGGAAACAGACCTTTTTTTAAGATTTTCTGGATCAAAATCCATTAATAAAGTTAGTTTAGAAAACTAAAAAAAAATCAAATTTTTTGTCAATAATTCATGGGTATCCATTGAATTGTTTTAACTTTTTCCATTTTTTGCTATAACTTTTACAAATACTATTTTAAAATTATGAAATAATTTACACACATAGTACTTTTGGATTATTTTCGGAAATGCTATTTACTTTTTTCATTTATTTTATAGTTATTGAAAAAACAAAATTACAAAAAATTTAAAAAAAATTCTTAATTTTTTCTATAATAAATACAATTCTTAATTTTAAGAAACTAAAATACATTATAAATTTAGAGTTTTATAGTATCTTTCGAATGGTGAAAATCAAATTTCAATAACTTTAAAATTTTAGAAGTTATTCAATTTAATTTAAAATCGTAATAAAATTTTAAATGTTCCTTAGCCATTTTTTAAAAAATTCCACAATTTTTGTAATAAAATTTTGAAAAAAATTATGAGTATAAAATTAATTATTACAAATTTAAAGATATTTTTTTTTTAATTTTTAATATTAAAATTTAACTAAAAAATAATAATTTAATAGAGATAAAAATTAAAATAAAAATTAGCGGCGAAACTATGCGTAACTCGAAAAAAAAGTTAAGACAAAATTTGTAGAAAATTTTATGCTCTATAATTTTGATATCATGTTATTTTTCATAAAAAACCATAATTTTGTCTCAAAATCTAAAAAAGTCACAAATTTGTCTATATAAATTTTTTCACGCCCTCTAGCGGCGAAACTATGAGCAATTCAAAAAACCGGTAATGACAAAATGTGTAGAAAATTTTATGTTCTACAACTTTAATATCTTGTAATTTTTCACAAAAATTCATAATTTTGGTTATTTAAGAAAAATATGAAAAAAAAATACTTTTTGATAAATCTGGCAACAATGGCAAAAGTTTTTGAAAATTTTAATCATCCGAAATTAAACTATAACGTATAAAAAATATATGTGTAAAACTTTATTGCCATCTTGTTTAGTAATGACGTCATCACTTCTAGCAACTGTCACTTCCGGTTGTCCGATTAATACCAAAATCTATCTTGCTACCCTAAATATGTGTATAAAATTTCATCTAAATCGGTTCAGCCGTTTAGACGCTATCGTGTTCACACACACACACAGACACACACACACACACAGACAGACATCATGCTAAAAATGGTATAAATGGATTCAGGTGACCTCAAAACGTAAAGATCCGTTAAAATCTCTGTATGGTCAAAATATCATGATCGCAATACTTTCCTTCTATACAACTCTGTTGTTCGGAAAGTAAAAAACGTTAATTGGAACCGCTGTTAAGTAATAAATTCTGCTTCAATAAATAACTTCAAAACTATCGCGATCTTTTGTTTGATCGCCCGTCAGTAGATATACTAAATAGCTACAAACCAAGGTATAGGGAATTCGATATGTTAGAAAGAGAAGAAGGTATCGATCTTCGTTACTATTGGTTCAAATTGAAATCTGAAAACAGCGGCAGCTCTGGTTTTCAGGTACTTCAGCTCTGTCTGCTCTAGCCTTCACCTCTGTCAGGTACGTCTGCTATCGGACCAGATGGAGCTGAAGTACCCACAGCATACCCCCACTTAGCAGTGCAACTCCCATGTTAAAAAGTAGGGATACAATCTTTACCGCCACGGGCGATCGGCCGCTCAACTAATATCAGAGTGGCGGTAATTTCAAATATTTGTATATTAAAAATACTTTTTTTTATTTCATTTTGATAACTAAACAAGGTCAAATTAATGTTAATACATTTAATTTGCATATGTTTAGGTATCTAAATAAAATTAGTGTTCCAGTTAACAATTTGTCCATTTTTTTAATATATATTTAGGAAAACAATATATAAATAAATAATAAGGCTTTATTCAACAAAGAAAATTACATTTACAAAAAAAACAAATTCAAACACAAGTAAATAATTAATAAGAGACAATATCAAAATGGGAATAATAGTTAAAATAGTTTATAGTAAATAGTAGTGGTTAATGTATAATTATTTTTTCTTAATATAATAGTCAGCAAAGGTTGAATAAATAAATAAAATATGAGAATGAGTTGGAAAGTTGGAACAGAATGAAAAAATTAAAATTAGCAGTTTCCTTATATGTAATATAAATATATGAGAATTGTGCATATAAAAAAATGTAGTAAATGATATTAAAAATAGCATAAAAATGATTTTTGCTAATATTTATAGGACTTATAAAGGAGAAACTGTTAATTTTGATTGATAAAATAAATTTAAAAAAATTATAACAGGGTTCATAGAATAAAATGTATAAAGGAGAATGATAAAATTAATTTAAAAAAAATATAACAATAAAATTTATATAATAAAATAACAAAACTAGAAAAAAAGTAATAACAGAATTGACAGTAACTTTACCAATAAATAACAATTACATTAAAGTAATAAAAAGGATAAAAACAAGGTAATAGAAAGGAAGATAATGAAGAAAGAAATAAAGAAATGCAAAACATTAGTAAGAAAATAGATAAAAATATGGACAAGAATTTATGAAAAATAAAAGAATAAAACAAAATAATGATAGGAAGAATAGTAGAAGTTGAGAAATTACAAGATGAAAAATTTAATATACTTCAAAGAAAAGAGTAATAATTTACAGAAAGTAGAAGAAACAGAGAAAGTAAAGTTAGACATAAAATAGAAATACTAGAAATAATTGCAATACACAACATTAAAACTATTGGACAATTAAATAATTATTTGAATAGAATAGAAATGATTAAGCATTACACTAACAATTATAATGATAATAGAACAATATAAAATTTGACAAAACAATACAATATCTACAAAATAATAAGGAAAACAATAGCTGATTAATACCCTAAATCAGAAAAAAAATAATAATGAATATAATAATAATTTTGATCAATGTTATCTTATCATATGATTGAATCGTTCTTATTGCTATCACACAAAATCCTCGGCCAGCTTTTTCCTTTGCTTTAGGTGTATGATATTGTCGCCTTGTAACTTGTATACTTTTCAAAATGTTCCTCTTAGCACAAACACCTACAAATAAAAGATACAACTAAACTCTAGTTTATTATCTGCAAAAAGCAAGTACATGTTTTATAAAACATATATTATAATACTAAAATACCTTACATTTAATATAACTATTAATGATATTAATTAAGTACTCATTAATCGAGTGCAACTTACTTTTGGATACAACAATACACTATATTTTTTCCATATCTACTTGGTTATCGATATGGTCCTCAATTTCTCGATTATCCTCCATATTTTCTACAGCTGGCGAGTTCTGTTCTTCAGTGTGCGTCTTATTTAACCGATAGTGTTTGGATGTGGATGGCTGGTATAAATCTATAAATAATAGAATCGTAACACAACTACAAATATTTGTTTTATTTTTATACATTACCATCAATGTCATTTAAATTCCTTTTTGTTGGGGTTTCCTCTAACTAACTAACCAACACAAACATTAAAATTATGTGGAATCGATTCGAAAAAGCTTTAAGCACGCTTAAATAAATTTAATACAACAACAACAACGCACAACTTGTAAACAAAAACATTAAAAATTAAAATGGCCGTTTCCCTATTACGTCTCCCATCCTTCTCTCCCCAAGTATATACTCTCCGAAAACTAAACAGACACCTCTAATTTTCCATTTGTTCTTTCGTTCCCCACTTCTCTGATTTTTAATGTTACGGTCGGTTTAGTAGTTTGACACAAATTGTCTCAAGCAGCTTAGCCAACTATTATCAACGAATCAATACCAACTGTGATTCGATGCCAGCGCCAGTTGCACTGCTAAGTGTGAGTATGTTGTGGAAGTACCTGAAGACCAGAGGCGACGCCGTTTTCCGGCGGCGGGTGTCAACCGGGCACCGAACGACCCTTTTTACCTGTATTGCTGAAAAGGTCACTTAATCCTATCCGTCAACCGGGCACTAAGATTATTAGAGTAGATTAAGTATAGTAGGTGTGGATTAAAAACATAATAAGTGGACTGTATCTTGAATTTCTATTTTTATTATCAAACTATAACGTAAAAATTATAAACGAAACGATTTAACAAATAACTCATTTGATCTGGCTGCGTGTAATGTCGAAGTTGAAGTCGAAGTGGTGTGGTTTCTTCAAACAGCCGATCGTCGGAAATAAAGACAATGGTGGGGAACCAGTGGCGTGGATATTAATGACAGTAGGAAAACTCCTACATTTAGGTACGTTTTATATTACTTATTTCAATTAACCCACCTCCCCAATGGTCTTATTTTTAAATTTATAATTTTACAAATTCAGTGTTTTGTCAGCCCTCAATTGTTAAGTTATATTTCTTCATAAGCGATGGCAGTGTCCCTGGTAAAAAGTGAACGTTTAAAAGATTTATTGGCGTTTGAAAATTTTTATTGTTTAAAACATAAAGTGTTAAAAAGTGGGGAAGTATGTTAGCGATGTTCTAAAAAATATTTGAAGTGTCCAGCCAAAATATTCACTATTGGCCCGGAACTAACTATATCAAGGAGCGAGTTAGTACTAGTACACAATCAACGACAGGATGAAGAAAATTTAAATGTAAAACGTATTAACGAATCCTGTAAAAGAAAAGCCGCAGATAATATTTCAGAGAAAACTTCAAAAATTATTAGAACAGCACTTACTGAAAATTTCCCGGAATCGCTGACAACAAGAAATATTTGTTGCCAAAAGAGAAATATGTACTACGCACGTCGAAAAATTTTACCAGGTTCACTTCCTAGAGATGCAGTCGAAACTCATGAATATTCGTACTTTGTGCAATATTGATATTTATATATGGATGGTACATTTTCTTATTGCACAAAGTACTCAATTATTTACCATCCATGGCAAAATTAGAAATAATGAAACAATTTAATATTGACCCTATTCCTAAAGATATTTTTGTAGACTTTGAAAAAACGATCCATAATGCGCTTATTATAAGTTGGCCTTCTGTAAAAATAAGTGGTTGTCGCTTTCATTTGCATCAGGCTTGGTTTAGAAAAATTCAATCATTAGGCTTGGTATCAGAGTATAAAGATAATGATTCTGAACTGGGGCAATGGATCAAACATACATTTGGTCTAACATTCCTAAATCCTAGTGAAGTAGAGAACTGCTTTGTCTTTGATTTAATGTCGTATAAACCAAAAAATTCACTTTTGGATCAATATGCGGATTATTTGTTAGACACATATATTCAATTGAACGCTACATTTTCTCCTAGTATTTGGGCTGAAGAAAGACCTTCTATACGTAGAACTACTAACGCATGTGAATCGTTTCTCTCAAGGTTTAATTCCTCGTTTTACACTGCACATCCCTCTATATACATTTTTATTAAAAAATTAATAGAATTTCAAACAAATACATATGTGAAAATACAGAGTCTACACATAGCGCAACAAATCAAAGACAAAGAAGTCAAAAATAAATTAAAAAATTTGCAAAACCTCGTGGTTATGTATCAAACAAAAAAAAATAACCAGAATAAAATGTATCTGTTACACTACCAAACAATTTTTGTAATAAGTATTAATATGTAAATTTTTGTATAAATGTTTATTAATATAATAATTGTAATGTAATAAATAAAAACATTTTGAAATATTTCATATTGTCTTTTAGTTTTTAAATATACTTTTTGGCAAATAATAATAACAATAAAAATAATAGGAATAATAAAAATAATAAGAATAATAAAAATAATAAGAATAATAATCATACTAATAATAATAGTATAATTTAACGTGTAATTTAAAAAAAAATAAATTTGCAAATCTAAATTTCAGTTTTTTTAAGCACACCTTCAAATGTGAAATAATTATTTTTTCTAAGAATTGAAAAAGGTAATCAGTCCATCCGTGTGTGGTGCCCGGTTGATAATGATACTTTTAAGGATTAAAAATTCTGGTGCCCGGATCAACTATCGTATTATTTGCTACTACCTGCTTGGTACCCGGATTAAATTTGGACCAGGAGATACGTTTTCTCTATAACACATTGAATTCCCTATACCTGGGTTCGGAGCTGCTTAGTATATCTACTCCTGTCGTGGTCTCTCGTCTCCGTCTCTCGCTCCAAATGTTCTTCATACAATTACATACACCGCTGCCTTTGATCGCTTACCTCAAAGCCCATTTTGGTCTGTTTTTAATTATAATATCATCTATATTGTTTTGTATGTGACTCATATTTTGCTTTTGATTATTGCTACCATTTATTCTATCATATCTGATTACATTTTCATTACCATTTTGTATAATTACCTGCAGATTGATTAAAATTTTAGCTAACATATTTGAATTGAAATTCAACAATTATAAACTACATAACGTCAACAAATCGGAAATTAAGTTCTATTCATGTAAATTTTATATACTTAACATTCATCGCTGAATTTTTTCAACACATTTTTTAAACTTTCTTGACATCAATAGATAAAACGAACGTATGAAGTTGAGGTTTTTTCTTTCGGTTTGACTTCTCATTTGGGAATTTTAAGTAAAAAATTCACGAATCCCACACATTCAGCATATAGCAGGAAAGTGAGTGAACAACTCTCTTATAAACGACAAACTTGTAAAATCAAACTGAAAGAAAGTCTGTGATGGATCAAACAAAGGAGATAAGGGTGTTGGGATCATTATTTTTTTTATTATCACACAGACAATTTAAAAAAAGAAACGTAAAAAATGATATAATGAAGAAAAATAATAATTCTCCTTCGTGGTAATTGACTTACTCAAAATATAATGAGGTAATGGTACGTTTAAAATTCACGGTATTTTAGTTTAATAAGCATATGTATGATATTGTCTGAAAAAATACTATTTTTAAATGATGAGTCATCTGTGATGCCTTTTGGGCCACACAGAGTAACCTTAAATAATAATATATCGTAGTTCATTAAACTAGTTATAATTTAAACAATATAAAGTTGAGACGTGAGTTATACGCAAGGTAACACCGACAGGTTGAACGCCGCTCGTTGCCCTTAGGTCAGGAACTGTTTATTGTTAAGTTTGTATATATAGTTTGTTATCTCTTTGAGAGAGTTCAGTCATTCTTGATTCGTTATTCATTATCGACTTATTATATTGTAGTAAACGTGTACCAGTGAATAAATTTGTTGTATCTACTGTTTATCTTTCCAACATTGAGATATATAAGTAATAAAAAATACAGCGCCTGCACTAAGAAGGGCGCTTGATAGCTACAGCGTGTTATGTTAGTGTAACTGGTTTTATTTTACATTTAATAATTTAATAAGAATTATTTGGTTGAAGACTCAAATATAATTTGAATATTTGTCTTTCTACGCTACTGAATTCAAGTCAGTGCAGAGCAAATCATTAAAGTCGTAAACGTAATAATATGAATACGAAGCAGGTATGTTTAATTATTTGAATTATTGCGTTGCCACATAAATATAAACACAGGTACTTGCTGAAAATTCTACCTATTTCTCCCGGGGAAAATTGGAATAATAATCGTAAACGTTAAGTATTAATTTTCCTCACTTGTTTAGAAACTAAGAGTAAGGTTAACTCTCTTGTTTAACTTAATTGTTTTTTCTTCTTTTATTGAGTATGAATAAAGTACTGTTATTGTTTAAAAATGTTAAAAAAAACTAGCACGAGTCTAAGTCAAGTATGATTTATTGTGGAGTCTAATACATGTCGTAAGTCGTTTAATTTATTTTTGCACCTCAGGGACTAAAATGCATTTTGCTCCCTCATTTTAGGGACTTTACTCTCTTGGGATTAAAATATTTTTTTACACCGTGGGGAGTGAAAGTACTTTAGCCCCGCATTTGCTGCCACTTTTACTCTCTTGGGACTAAAATTTTTAATCCCAAGGGACTAAAATTTTTAATTCAGGACTGTCAAATACTTCCACAAAGGAGTATAGGAGATAATTTTCGGTAGTACATTCTTTAATTTTCTTTTATCTAACACTACTTTCCGAGATCGTTGTAAGATTTTTCATATATTTTTTACGATTTTTATTATTTTCATAATATAACCAGCGGCCTTCTTTTTCTTTTTTCTCAATTTTTTTACAAATTTTAATATCTTCAAATATGTAATTAATTTATTTTTATATTTTTAAGGTAAATGATTATTTGAATTTTAAAGGGGACTGGTCCTCGTGGTGTAAAAAATAGCGAATATACTAATAGTCCCCCGCCCGAAGTATTTTAAAAATTTTTAATCCCTCGAATAACAAAACCAATAGAATCCATAGCAAACTATTTTAGGTGGGGGTAATATAAAAATGTCGTTTAGCTTTTTTAATTTTTTTTTTCATTAACTTTTCATAACCATTAAGTTATCATTACGAAATACTATTGAGTATTTATTTTCACATAATTATCATATGAATTTCAAAGTTTTAGTCCCCGAGGTGCAAAAAATAGCGTATGCACCACGTGACTAAAGTGCTACTTTTAATACCAAGAATTCGGAAGAGAGAAAAACAAGGAATATGGATTTGGACAACAAATCATACAAAAATTTATTATAGTCGGGGAGGCGATGATGTTAAATGGGGATTTACTCGAGCGTCCTGAAGACCTATTAGATTTCGAAGCTTACATGATAAAAGGAAAAATTGTTATATAATGTATACCAATCATCGGTGGAGGGAGCTTCTATAGAATTTCAAAAATGTAAAAAAAAACCGATATTATGTATGCACAACGTATTTTTAATAATGGAGGCTGCTTAATCTGATGATTTGCACGATGGGTGTGGCTATACGAAAAGGTTGAAAATGAAAAGAAAAAAAATTAATCGAGAGTCTCAGATATTTTAAGGGGGTGCAAGTATACCCAAAGAAAGTTCTCATTTAATATTCTGACGATTTGGACGTAACGCAAATTCTCGGCGATTTTTGAAAAATGCAGAATAAAATCTTCCTTTTGAAGAACACACGTCAGATTAAGATATATTGGATCATCTTAATGCCCTCGAAGTGCTGACCAATAATCTGACGATTTTTCGGAGGAATTTCATAAATCTGACAATTTAGACAAAATTTGAATTATTTTTTTTAATCATTGAATTTAGTCCATTAAAAAGCACAGGAAATAATATGCAAAGAAAATCTTCATATTAATCTGTCGAATAATTTTCGACTGACTCCATTTCGGTCGCCAATTTCATCCTCAGATACTCTTCTGTAGAAATGTCACGCAAATATTGATCCTTACAGTATTTATGATAAGGAATATTTGAATCTTTCGAGAAAGAACCAAGATTTTCCAATATCTATACGTCGTTGTGTTCTGTGGCAGTAGTTTTTAAATGATCTATAGATTTTAATCTAATTGTAGTAGGGAGCCCAAGAGGCTTAATGGGGATTTACTAAAGCGGTGCGGGGGCCTACTGGATTGCAAAGATTAGATGCTAAAACGAAAAAAAGTTTGCCCTTTCATTGGGGAGGGGAGGGAGCGTGTATAAATTATCAAAAATGTAAAAAAATGGTCACAAAGACATTCTACAGCGTACCAGAGTGAGAGATAGATAGAAAAGAGTGATAAGGGTAGAGAGGCGCGAAATGAGAGATAAATAATTCTCAGCAGCTGCACACACTACACTTTATTATTGATTTTAAGTAGTCCGGCTTGAGGAACTAGGCAGATTATATTATATTCTTCAAATATACACCTTTTAGGATATAATTAACTCCGTAAATGTCCGCTTGGGCTCCTCTACTATTAGATTTATATAAAAAATATAAATCGAAAGTTAGACCAAGAGCAATCAAAAATTTTAATAAAATGTAGATAATCTTCACTTTCGGAATAAAAAGTTGCACTTTAGTCCCTTGGTACATAATATACTATTATACAGTTAATAATTATGGGATCTGAAAAATCCTTGTTTTTCATTAACAATTACTAAGGTTAAAGAAATAAGTTTTTTAAAAAAAGTCCGATATATGTTGACAATTCTAAAATAACAAAGCGCATCCGCTAAAAAATATTCCGCACAAAAATCAATGAAATATTCTTCATAAATCCTTGAAAAATTCTGAAAAAATTTTTAAAAAGAAAAAATTTATAAAAAACCATTAAAAAATAGTTATTTATGCAACAAGTGTATAAAGTGATACTTTTTTCATGAATGTGACAATCACATGAGTGAAAAAAGGCACTTTACACACTAGTTGCATGCAATATTTTTTCTACTACCACAAAATATGTAAATATGTTACGTAAATAAAATACCACTTTTGTCATTAATTTAATTTGTGACTTTTAAGGGAAATAACTAATAACTAAATATATATTTTATTTAATTATGATTGCAAGTATTAAACAATAAATAAAATACTAATTAAAAAAGAGACTTCGGACAAATCTTTTGAATCAACACCCATATCGTACTATAGTAGTAAGAAATATAAAATAATATAAAGTTTAAAGTTATAGGTTACAAAACACATTTAATAATACAATTAAAGCGTACTTACCTTAATTAAATTTTAATAATATGTCAACTTCAAAATGTCAAAAATTATACGTCAAAATAAAAAAATCGTTATATCATCATGACTTACTTAGGTTTAAATGAGCCAAATTGATTGAATACTAATAATATAAATTAAACGTCAATAAACGTCAAAATTATAAATAATTTTATTAAGAATAATGAAAAATAGGTATATTATAAACAATATCTACATAGTAACTGGTGATAAAAAATAAGTATGGAGTTAAAAATTAAACAAAAATTTTTAACTCACTCACTCACTCACTGGATTTTTATTGCAACAAATAGATTTTCAGTTCATAAATGGATTTTTATAGCAAAAAAGTGAATTTACAGTGGAAAACGTGGATTTTCAGGGCAAACGTGGATTTTCAGTGCAAACGTGGAATTTTAGTGAATAATGTTTATTTTCAGTGCAAACGTGGATTTTCAGTGCAAAAATTAGATTTTTAGAGCAAAAATTGGATTTTTAGAACAAAAATTGGATTTTTAGAGCAAAAATTGGATTTTCAGATCAGAAATTAGATTCGTATTAAAAAAATTGGATTATTGACAGCAAAAAAATGGATTTTTATATCAAAAAGTGGATTTTTATAGCAAAAAGTGGATTTTTATAGCAAAAAGTGGATTTTTATAGCAAAATAGTGGATTTTTATAGTAAAAAAGTGAATTTACAGTGGAAAACGTGGATTTTCAGGCCAAACGTGGAATTTTAGTGAATAACGTTTATTTTCAGAGCAAACGTGGATTTTCGGTGCAAAAATTAGATTTTTAGAGCAAAAATTGGATTTTTAGAGCAAAAATTGGATTTTCAGATGAGAAATTAGATTCGTATTAAAAAAATTGCATTATTGACAGCAAAACAATGGATTTTTAAAGCAAAAAGTTGATTTTTATAGCAAAAAGTGGATTTTTATAGCAAAAAGTGGATTTTTATAGCAAAATAGTGGATTTTTATAGTAAAAAAGTGAATTTACAGTGGAAAACGAGGATTTTCAGGCAAAACGTGGAATTTTAGTGAATAACGTTTATTTTCAGTGCAAACGTGGATTTTCGGTGCAAAAATTAGATTTTTAGAGCAAAAATTGGATTTTTAGAGCAAAAATTGGATTTTTAGAGCAAAAATTGGATTTTCAGATGAGAAATTAGATTCGTATTAAAAAAATTGCATTATTGACAGCAAAACAATGGATTTTTAAAGCAAAAAGTGGATTTTTATAGCAAAAAGTGGATTTTTATAGCAAAAAGTGGATTTTTATAGCAAAATAGTGGATTTTTATAGTAAAAAAGTGAATTTACAGTGAAAAACGTGGATTTTCAGGCCAAACGTGGAATTTTAGTGAATAACGTTTATTTTCAGTGCAAACGTGGATTTTCGGTGCAAAAATTAGATTTTTAGAGCAAAAATTGGATTTTTAGAGCAAAAATTGGATTTTTAGAGCAAAAATTGGATTTTCAGATGAGAAATTAGATTCGTATTAAAAAAATTGCATTATTGACAGCAAAACAATGGATTTTTAAAGCAAAAAGTGGACTTTTATAGCAAAAAGTGGATTTTTATAGCAAAATAGTGGATTTTTATAGTAAAAAAGTGAATTTACAGTGATTTTTAGAGCAAAAATTGGATTTTTAGAGCAAAAATTGGATTTTCAGATCAGAAATTAGATTCGTATTAAAAAAATTGGATTATTGACAGCAAAAAAATGGATTTTTATAGCAAAAAGTTAATTTTTATAGCAAAAAGTGGATTTGTATAGCAAAAAGTGGATTTTTATATCAAAATAGTGGATTTTCAGTGGAAGACGTGGATATTCAGTGCAAACGTGGATTTTTAGTGGCAAACGTGGACTTCAGTGGAAAACGTGGATTTTCAGTGCAAAACTTGGATTTTCAGATCAGAAATTGGATTCGTATTAAAAAAATTGGATTATTGACAGTAGTTATAAACACTCCAATATACAATTATTACTTTACGCACTAGTGCGTTAAGTATTTCATTTTACGCACTAGTGTGTAAAGTTGAAGTTTACGTATGCTAAAGTATGTGTAAAGTTAGTAATTTACACACAGTAGTAGAAAAAATCTTTAATTCTTGAAAAGTCCTTGAAATATCACAATGGCCATACCGAAAAAAATAAATAAAAAATATCTTTATATTAGAAATTATGATTTTCGGAAGTGCATATTATTCATGGTTGCTCATTCCTGTTATGTTATATCCTGCGGGCTGTGCTGTACTATCCCTTCGAACGGTGCGTCGCGTCGCGTCGTGCGGCGTTAGCGTTGGCGTTGGCCGTCTCGACGTTACTTATGAACAATTCCACAGCATCCCCGATCTCGTGCTCTCTCACCCTCTGCAGTGTCTCGAAATCCGTAGCCCGGATACCGTGTCGTGTTTGCTCTTTTACTCTGTTACGGATTTATTTTTCAGCGAGATCGCGAATCGTTGGAGTTTGCGGGAATTTTAGTGGTTAATAAAACTAATGTATGAATTTTTTGTGAATTGTTTTTAAATTGTTGTGTCAAATATAATGATAGGTAAGTTAGAAAATTAATAATAAAAAATGTTTGGTTAATTTATAGACAAAGAAACTTTTTCTGTGATGCTCTATTTTTTTTTGTTACTTACTGCATATTTTTTTTAATATCAGTTTATTTTGGTGAAATATTTAATTATCCATTCAAATTGAAGCTCAAAAAAAATTTGCTTTAGTTTTTTTTTTAATAAACCATAAAAAATATATATTTCTACTAAAAACACTTAACGTCCCTAAGAATACTTTAAGAAAAATATCAATATACTTTGTCCTTTCAATTTAGTTGTTTATCAATGATTTTGAACGAAACAAACATTTGTTTAGTCTCCTTTGATAAAGCCTTCACGAGTCTTTCTTCCGGGTATATTAAACAAATAAAGTGATTGGTATGTTGTTTTAGTAAATAGACTTATTGTTTCAAATTTTGGGTAAAACTTACATTTTCCAGGCACAAAATAATGTTCATTAATAATATACAGGTTAGCCTTGTTCGTAAATTAGGCAACGGCTGTTTTTATTTATTATTTATAAATTACTAAAATTATTTAAATTTAAAAAAATCGGTGATATTTTTTCTAATTTAATTTGCTCTGGAGCCAATTTATTATTAAACATGCTAAGAAATAAGCCATGGTTTAATAAAGAAAATGGCCTAAATCCAATGTTGTTTATTCATAAGTTCGTTCATTAAATATGAAACTTGTATCCACTTGATATTTCTAAAAAGGTTTTAACGTATTCACGACAAAGAATGTTAAATTTTGTATATCAAAAAGAGTTTTTCGTTTAATATTAAAATATTTCTTTTATGCAAATAAGTTAAGTGAACTGGAAAATCATAAGGTCTTGACTAGAATATTTTACACCAATTTTGATACTAATGTTGTTTTAATCATGTTAGTAACCAGGTCAAATATTATTTAATCAATATTATACATTAATTTTCTGAATTCGTTCACCAAACGTAAAAGATTTCTTACCACACCAGAGGCATGAACTATTCCTTTTAACCAGTAAAGATTATCCAACTACTAAACCGACAAGTGCAGCATCCCCACCAAAATTTCTCCCTTCTCATTTTCGACAGTCGATTTTCGCACAATTTTGAACTGCTTTTGCTTTGGTGGCAAATTTAAAATATCTGAACATTTAAAAATGAATATCTGACTTTAAACAAAGAAGTCGATTTAAACAGATGAATACGTTTAAACATAGGAGTTATTTTAAATAGAGGATAATTATAATTTGTTTTTTCCTCATTTTAACGAACGTTAATTTTCAATTTCTTCTGTTTTGAAAAGTGTCCTTTTTAATTTAATATTCTTAACCTGTCATGTTGTAAAGGAATTTGTATTCCATTTTATGCCTCATTTTTCATAAATTTAATAACGTTGCCATTCCAGTTAAGACAGAGCTTCAATCAGTAAAGATTGTCCAACTACTAAACCGACACGTACTACAACGCTCTTTGCGTCGTCACGCGCTATTAGGCGCTTTAGTCCAGGTTTCGGATTGCCTCGGGCGCCACCTTCCGTTTAACGTGTGAAGGCCACTTGTTCCGGGTAGCGTCAGTGGAGAAATAAATACTCCAGGGGTCGTTATGGTGCCGACAAACGTATTTGATGGTCAGTTGGACAGCTTTTACTTGTCGCCACTGCGTCTGGTGCCTGGGTATTCGCTACTAGGATGGTGATACTCGGAATTATATGAAAAATAAGAATAATAAAAAAAAATGAAAACGCCAAGTAACAAAATAATTATCTTTATTATCTAAAAATAAGCCGGGAAAGGGAAAGAGGAAGGGCGTGCAACGAGTTGTATTAGTAAGCAACACAGAGAAAACGGGGCCAAGAACATTTTTTTTTCTGACATTTATTTAATTATACCAACTACTTTTTATCTTACATCAGCATAATTTTCATGCTGTAGTAAAAACAATAATTTTCCTAATCATAACATTCTAGAATAGGTACCCCATTAAACTATTGTAAGCTAACTTCCTATACTTTTTTTGACTCTCTTGAAATATTTCTACTTATTCTAACTAAACAGTTCACTTGGTTTAAGTTAATATTTTTACAGACTTTTAAATTTAACGGTCGTCAGACGTATGAAAAAGATAAGTACTGATTTGCATATAAACAACATTGCCAATTGTCATTAATAGTCGTTACTCTTGTTCTAACGAAAATTATCGAATGATAACCGAAATAGGCAAACAGATATTTCAGGCTCGTTTGTTCGTTCAGTTTCTTCGAATATTTAAATAGGGAAAAACGGTTTTTGTGTTCGTTTTGTGAGTGAAAGTGGGCATTGGGCAAAGATGTGCTGTGAGATGGAAGATTATAAAATTTTACTAGTACATTGGGGTTTACCGGATTTAATTGTTCAGTTTAAAGGTAAATTAACAAAATAAGAAAATTTAATATTATCGGTGGTAAATGAACAAAAGTATTATATCAGTTGTTTTTAATCAGGATTTCAGAAGAACTAAAACTAAAAATATTAAAAGCTATCAGCTAGGTTCTTATAGATTATGTGCAGGATTTATGAGTATTTAATATGTATACCGGGTGTCCATTATTTATATTTTCCACTATTGTACAAGCTTATAACTTTTAAACGGAAGTACCGACATGAAAACATGCAGTTTTCATCGAAATGCTTTAAATTATTTCAAGTTTTATTTCACTCAATCAAAACTTTTATCGCTTCCTGATTACTGAAAAATAAAATGGCCGTTTTTAAAGACGTTTTTGTTAACAAAAATACTCAGTAATAGTTACATTTTCAGTATTAACACAGTAAATTTTTTTAGATCAGGGAATCACTGAAGATAGTTTTAAACTCCTTGATAATGAGACCATTAAGAGCCTAATTATAAAAACAGGACCCAAACTCATATTTAAAAATAAGTATTGGCAATACAAAGGTGATAGCTGTAGAAATAGTAATTACCAGGTAATTTTCAAAAGGTTTTTCACTTTTAACTATTGTATGTCGAATACCTGTAAAAATTCAATCAATATTTCAGTGAATAAATTTTTGTATTGAATACCTTTTGTGTATATAATGCCCTGTTCATCCTTTAATTCAAAATAATTTTTGTTTCTGTTTTTTTCAAAAGAGCAGCTAAAATAATCACCTGATTCAGGTTAAACCAAATTGATTCGATTTTAAATAGTATCGTGGAAAATTTAAATACAATGGATCGTAGAAGCTCTTATGTCGTCTATTTGACATTAATTGACGTTGTTAATGAAGCAATCCACCTACGAAGTCACACAGTTGGGAATTGTATGGTGGATTATTTAGAGTGTTTAATAGCAGTATTTCCGGTTTAAAATTAGTATAATTTTCATGTAGGATATAAGAAAATTGAAAAAGAACGAAAACAATAGATAAAGTTGAATGACGTTTTTTGTTTTCATGATTTCAAATTCTGGGAATTTTTCTTATTAATTAACTGATTTTTCTCTGTTAATATTATTATTTACACATTGATTTCATAATGGATATTGTTCATCGAAAAACAATACCCAATTTCCCGATCAAATTATGGAAATAGTATCAATAGGAAAATTCAATCTTCGGAAAAGCCTGAAGTAAGATCATTAACTTCTTACAAGAGATTTGCTAAATATTGAGTTCTGTTTGTTCAACTCTCCATTCCGTTAGTTCATTTTCTACAATGTTGTTGACTCAAATAACACTCTAGTCTTTCTAGATAAATACTCCTCTTATTTATCCTTGTAGTTAGTATTTATCCATCTTGATATATCGAATCGATCCCGGTCATATAATTAGTTTTGGAAAAACATTACACGGCTCACAGTTATTTCCAACTATCCAAAAGTAAATTTCTACTTTTACAGTATTGTAATGCCTTTTGGCATTTACAAATAATTTAAAATAATAATAAACTAAATAAATTAATCAGATTATAATTATTAGTGTCAGACAAAACAAAGCCAGATATCTGTAAACTAAAACACATTATTAAATAACTGATGGCATCGAATCATCACGTACCGGTAACAGTAAAAGTAAATTCTATGTTTATGAACTAACACGATGAACTAAATCCCTCTTTTGTGTATTAGTAGTAAAATTGGATTTGGAATTGGATTTAAGTTTATTTAATTTATTTAAAAAAAATAAATGTTTAAAATAATAAATATACAGGGTGGCGCAAATTTAATTCAACACTATTGGGTTTTCGTGAACCGTTATAGATACAAAGTGATAACTATATCAGATAAATTGGATTTAATAACCAGTCGAATAAAAATGGGTTTTCAATTTTTGTGATGGAGATATTTTTTTTTTATTAATTCAATGTCAAAAATACTTAAAGAATTTACAAATCAGTGTTGCCTAGATTTAATCTAATATTACATGAAACATTTTGTATTAAAATAATAAATAATTAAATAGATGTTGCAATAACCAACACCCCTTCTCAACATGTAATTAATTATAACCTAACCTAACCTAAACATTAATTAATCCAAACTCTTTGGTATGTTAGCCAACTTTGGTCCATCTAATAGTTTTGTTAATACGTCGGCAATCATATTACTGTTAGGACAGTAAATAGGTGCTACCTTTTGCTTCCTAATTACATCATGTATGTACTTGTATTTTAAATCGATGTGAGTAGTTTTATACAACCTTGATTGTCCTCAAACACTTTCACGGGAGTTTTGATTTCTTGACCAAAATCAATTAATACTCGATGTATCCAGATAAGATCACGTACAGCCTCCTAAAATACAATGAATGCACCCATGCAATTAAGGCTCCATTGAAAATAAAACAATATCCTGTATTAGATTTTCTATCTACAGGATCGCCACCCCAATCTGCATCGACATAACATTCGAAACGTCCATCGTTGTCTTCATTAACAAGTTTCAATTTTAATGATTTAGTTGCCTTTAAATATCTGAAGACACGTTTTACCTCGTTCCAGTCACATATTCTGTGTTTGCTTACTCTTCTTGCAAGTATTGATGTTGCAACGAACATGTCTGGTCTGGTGTTTGTAGATAGATATAACAGTGATCCAATTGCACTTCTGTATATCTCTTGCGATTCAAATGAATCTTGATTCATCGTTTCACTCAAATAACCTGGGTTCATTGGAGTTACTGAATCTGTTGCATCGGTTAAATTGAATTCTGAGAGCTTATTCATAATGTATTTTTCTTGGTTCATATAAAATGTACCTTTGTTGTTCAAGATAATACTTCAAATTAACTAAATTTTTAATTATTAATTTGGCCTATTCATCGATGATTCAAAATTGTGATCATGATTAAATTAGTAGCGCAAGCAACAATATCATCAACATGATTTGATATATATATATATATATATATATATATATATATATATACTATATGTCCATCTATTTCTTTTGAATATAAACACGGATCGTTTTCACTCTGTATATAATCATTTTGTTTCATGATAGAGTCAAACTTTTTATTCCATTCATTGGTTCCTTGTTTTAAGCCATATAAGTTTTTTACAAGTTTACATACCTTATCACCATTGCCAATTATTTATTTATTTATTTATTTATTTATTTATTTATTTATTTATTTATTTATTTATTTATTTAGTTATTTATTTCAATACAATATCCAACAGGGTTTCCCCCAATTATAGGATAAGGTAATACAATACTTGTAATGAGACAAAAAACTATTAATAAAGAAATAAAGAAGAAATAGACGGTAATGAGTGCAACCTAAAAAAACAAAAAAACTTTACAAGAAAGAAAAACAGAAAAAGGGTTACACTCATTACATCCTACTTCAACTGAACAAATATACGCTTAATAGATGCAACAGAGCAATTAAAAATGTCAAGATCAGTTTCAACTCTTGAGAGATTATCGATCATTTGATACAGAGGAGATGATTTGTAGATATTTGTTCGAAATGGTCGTTGATAGAAAGTATAATTAGACCGAGAGTTTATTCGTGGAACGTGAAAGTTCAACATTTCAGTAAGCGAAATGCAATCAACAGTGTTATTCAGAAGTTTAGATAAAAATACTATTGAGTGCATCATTCGTCTTTTTTGTAGACTGCTTGCACTAAACCGATCAAGGTAGTAAGACTGAGGAAGTCCTCTCGTGGGATAAATACTATTAATTGCAAAACATGCCGATTTAAAAAACTTAGGCTGGATTCGTTCTAGCTGGGAAAAATGATTTGAATATATTGGACTCCAAATTATATTGGCATATATCGGAAAATTCAGATTCCAGACAATGTGATTTATAAACATTAAAAATAGTAAAGGTCCCAACACCGATCCTTGGGGTACTCCTGATGTTTGATTGTAGTATGCAGATTTGCGGCCTAAGCACTGCACGTAAAGGTTGCGATTTGTCAAATAGGATCTAAATAGATTTACTAGTGAATCATTAAAACCTAATGAGAGAAGTTTAGCTATTAGTAAATTATGGTCAATTTTGTCAAAGGCTTTGGAGAAGTCAGTGTATATAATATCTACCTGACTTTGCCTATCAAGAGCTTCTGCAATGTACTGAGTGACACAGAATAAATTTGTTACCGTCGAACGACCTAAAGTGAAACCATGTTGAGTAGGAGTAATAATTTCACGAACCTGGAAAGAGAGATAGGTGTGCAACAGTATTTCAAATACCTTTGAGAAGTTAGTCAGAATAGTAATGGGGCGATAATTTGATATGTCATTTTTACTTCCACTTTTAAAACCAGGACAGGTTCTAGCTAACTTCCAGCAATTGGGAAAAACTTGCGTTTTAAACATAATATTGAAGATAACCGTTAGCGGTTTATAAAATACGTGCGCACAATCTCTTATCAAAAATGCTGGAACGTTATCTGGCCCAGTTGTTAATTTTGGCTTAGTTTTTTCAGGGCAGATAGTACTTCTGCCTCCGTTACGTGAGTTATATTAATGTTAGTATTATTATTATCATTTAAGTTATTCATGGTATACTGAGCATTACCACTGAGTGATGTATAATTTCCTGAAAAGAAGTTTGCAAAAGCATCCACAGTTTCTTTAGACGTATTTAGCTGATTATTATTAAAGTTCATTAAGTTAGGTATTGCGGACACGTCACCTTTCCTATATTGAATGAACGACCTGAATGTTTTAGGATCGGACTTGATGTTTTCTTCAGAGCGTTTGACATAATTTACATAACATAAAGTAGTTTTTCTTATGTAACCTTTTGGGTGCTTCATGTAACCTTTTGGCTGCTTCATGTAAACTTCATAAGATAAGTCACCATTCAGATACGGTGTTTGGATGTCAAAATGTCGAACTACCATTTTCTGCTTTCCAGCCACAGTCAAAAGAATTTTTAGTGTTGTCGGATTAGCCACAGGAGCAAAAACTTCGTCGTAGTCGCGACCATATTTTTGGGAAAATCCTTGAGCTACAAGACGTGATTTATACTTCACGATGTTTCCTTCTTGATCAGTTTTCGTTTTATATTCCCATTTCCATCCGATCGCATTGGTATTAGGAGGTAATTTTGTTAATTCCCAAGTACCAAAATTATTTAGAGACTGCATTTCTTCATCCATAGCCATTTTCCAATTTACAGAATTTGATCCATTTATGGCTTCATCGTATGTAGTAGGATCTTGATTTACATCATGTGTCACTTTGTACGCTTCCATAATTAGACGATTCGGTGGTATGCCCTTATTCGATCTATTTGAACATCGAACAGTTTGTTATTCTTCGTCAATTTCGACCCATTCTCAAACTGCATTCGATGATGTTAAAATTATTTCATTTATATCACCTGCTTCATTTTGCACTTCAGATGTTATTGATTTATCTTCTGGTTCGATGAATTTGACATCACGACTGATTTTGATTTTATGTGTGTCAATATCCAAAAGTCTATAACCTTTTGCACCAAATTCATAGCCAATAAAGAATAATTTTTCGGCAGTGTCATCTAATTTCTTTCTTTGATTTGTTGGAATATGTGCACACACAGGTGATCCAAATATTTGAAAATAGTCTAAGTTTGGTTATTTATTGTGTCACATCTCGTATGGAGTCGTTTTCACATTTTTAGTAGGTAAACGGTTAATAATATGATTTGTAGTACATATGGCTTCACCATAAAAATGTTTATGTAGACCTAAACTCGTTAACATATACCGTGACATCTCGATTAGTGTGCGGTTTTTGCGTTCAGCTATGCCATTTTGCTGCGGCGTCTTGGGTACGGTTAGCTGGGTTTTTATAGCGTTTGATTTTAAAAATATCTGCAGACGTCCATCAATATATTCACCACCTCGATCAGATCCAATAACCTTTGGAATTTCACCGTATTGAGTCTTCATCATTTCTACGAAATTCACGATATTTTCATAGACATCAGATTTTTTCTTCATGAGGTATATATGCGAATAACGACTATAATCATCGATAAGGGTTAAAATATAACGATTACCTCTTGGTGTCTGTGGTTCAATTGGTCCGCATACATCTGAGTGAATTAAATCTAATTTCTTAGTCGATTTATTTGTTGACTCTTTAGAAAATGGATCTCGAGTTTGTTTGCATTTGATACATATTTCGCAAATATCGTTGTGGTCACAATTTGCTATTTTCATGGTGTTTGACAGTTCAGTCATTTTTTTAATATCAATTATACTTAATACACAGAATTCTTGCACTTCAATTCCATTATGGTCATTTTATTCTTCATGATACGGCAGGTTTCACCTTTAAATATGATAGTACAGCCATTTTTCGCTAATTTTCCGACCGATAACAGATTACATTGAAGTCCTGGTACGAATAAAATATCCTTCATATGGATTGATACCTTATTATTATTTATTTCAACCGGTCCATGACCATTTATTGTCAGTACTTTTCCATCAGCCAATGTAACTGTATCTGAATTTGAATTAGTCAAATGCTTGAAAAGTGTTTCATCGTTGCACATGTGTGCAGATGCATCGGAATCAACACACCATTCTTTATCATTTGATTTATTTTGATTTGCCATCATGCATACAAACGATTTATTGTCATTCACATTTAATTGTGCTGCATTTGTTTGATTCGACTCAGAATCCTTTTTCTTTTTTAAGTTAGCAAATTTTCGACAATCATTTTTAATGTGTCCCTTTTTCTTGCAAAAGAAACAATATGCTTTGGTACTATGAAATTTTGATTTGTTGTCTTTCACTTTAAGAGCACATTCATTATTTGCATTTGTTGTCATTACATCTAATCTCCGTTGATATTCTGCGATTAGTTTGTTTTTCACCAGTGTTTTTGTCAAATCGGTTTCTGGACATGACTCTAGCGCTGTGATTAACACGCTGTAACTTTCTGGCAAACTAGACAAATATAATACAACAGATAATGCTTCAGCTATTGGTTCACCAGGAGTTGTCAATTGATCCATACATTCGTCCATAGCATTTAAATGTGTATGCATATTTCCACCTTCAGATAATATCAATCGACATAACCGCCTTAAATATCGAACTTTGTAGGACAAAGTTGACTTTTGATGATATTCTCATAAAGATTCCTATATTGCTTTTGCTGTTGTATGATTTCGTATATGAATAATTTGATCGTCATCGACAAACAAAACAATACATGCTCGTGCTTTACCGTCCTTCTTATTCCATGCCGCTAATGCATTTGCATCAGTCAAAGCAGGTGCAATATCTTCGATAACTGTCCATAAGTCTTCTTTGATTAATCGAAGTTAGAGTTTGTATTTCCATACTCCATAATTATCGTTATTTAATTTGGTTATTTGCACTTTCATTTCTGAATCTGCCATGGCGTCTCGATATACTTTCTTTCCTTTAAGTCCAAAAATTGAATTCTTTTATTATGATGGTTATCGTCCTGGGCCCATAACCTGATGACTATATCAGATAAATTGGATTTAATAACCAGTCGAATAAAAATGGTGTTCAGTTTTTATATTATGTTTAGTTTATAGTTATATTTAATTTGTATAAAATAATATTGTTACGCCACCCCTGGATGTTTCTTCTATCGAACCAACAGGGTGTGGGTTGAAATGGGCACTCTCTGTCAGTCAGTCAAGCGTTTAACACGTGTCTATGTTCATTTTCTGTAAATATAGTTTACAAAATCTTATAATAATTTTCAATTCAACATAAAAACAAAAGAAATTAAGCTAGTCCTTACATTTGGTCCTTCGAGCCGGATAATAATTGAAATTCAGTCTTAATTATTTTAAAAACAAATCAGACCTTACAAGTCGAAGTGTTTAAGTGCGAAGTGCGGATGCAACCCCTAATCTAGGTAGATCAGTTGACCAGTTGCTAGAGTGCTGAACGCCGATACATCGATCATCGTCCAAGAATCTACTGGGTCGCTAGCCTTCTGTGGTCGGTCGCTGCTTCCAGGGAAATAGAAAGTGAGTCGTTCCTTTTTTATTTTTACCCAATTTCGTATTTTTTTGTGTATTTGGTATATTTTTCACTCTGTGCAACATCTGTTGTTAGCGTGTTCAATTCTTATACTAAAACATCAGATTTTATTTAAGTGCATTCATTAAATACATTTAATCGTGTCATTTCAGTTGTTTCTTATCAAGTAACAAAAAACATTTTACATTTTTCATTAAAGTTGAAAATTTAAATCCCAGTTTAGATAGATACCTAGAAAATCCATATTCATTTTATTATTTTGTTCGTCTCACAATTTGTATCAGATATGTCTAATCACGTAGACGATATAGATAAATTGCGCAAATCTCGAAAATTACTTAAATCTCGTCTCACACTTTTTATCAAGTATGTTGACAAAGTTCTTACTGAGATTTCTATAAATGGTATGTCAGCTTCAACGCCTTTTATGGAATTGCAAGCTAGAGTAGATCGCGCACAAGAAATGTTACCTCAGTTCGAGGATTTTCAAGCTCAAATTGATTCTCTAATAATTGATGAAACTGACGATGAAACTGACGATGAAACTGATTATCGCGCTAATTTTGAGGACTCAATTTATGCAGGTATCGGAAATTTCGAAAACTGGCTAGATTTTCATGATTCGTTTGATTCAATGATCGTTAAAAATATGAATATCAATTCAATACAAAAGTTTCATTATCTGAAAGCATTTGTATCGGGCAGCGCTGAACAGGTTATAAATTCGTTGCAATTATCTTCATCAAATTTTACAGTAGCGTGGCAACTCCTTTGTGACAGGTTTGCAAATAAATCATTGTTATTGCACAATCACATAAAGGCTATTTTCAATTTAAAATCTGTGAATCAAGAAAGTTCAATATGTTTTCTTCAACTAGTTGACGGCTTAACAAGCAATTTAAGGTCGCTTGAATCGTTAGGCGAACCAGTTGAGCATTGGGATTCGCTAATAATATTTATCATATTAGAAAAACTTAACCCTGAAACTCACAGTGAAAAACCTACAATAAAAATGTTGCTAGCCTTTATTCAGAATAGGGCAGACACCTTAGAAAAGTACGAGGCCAGATCTCTAAAGCCTCATTCTAAGGATTTCCAGTCACCATCTCATTATAAATCAAATTTAAATAATTCTAAATTCAAATTTTCAACTAGCAAATCTCTAATTTGTAAAGAGTCAGCTCGTGACTCATGCATCCTCTGCAAAGGCAACCACAAATTGTCTCTTTGTAGGGATTTTCAAAACCTCGATACGCATGCGCGTATTGCTGATTCAAAAAGGCTTCATGTGTGTTTTAATTGCTTATTTAATGGTCACCAAAATATCAATTGCAAATATGGACAATGCAAAAAATGTGGTAAAAAGCATTATACGCTTCTTCACATTGAGGCGGATAATTCTAGTAATCGTGGTGTATCCTCAAATGATGACCAATCCGCTTCAACCAGTCAAGTTTCTAACGTCCTTTCAAGTCATATACATTCTAGCACATTCGTCCTATTGTCCACTGTAGTTATTCAAGTTCCTGACTCCTTCGGTGTTGCACATAATTGCCGAGCCCTTTTGGACAGCGGCTCACAGTCCAATTTCATTACCTGCGACTTAGCTTCAAAGTTAGGTATTTCTAAAAAACCTACTGATATTTCTGTAGTTGGTATTGCTCAAATTGCTTCGAGCATCAAGTACAAATGTTCACTATCTATACATTCGTTACAATCACCGTTTTCAACAACACTAGACTGCTTGATTACTTCATCTATATGCGATCAAGTTCCAGGAACCTCTATTGACATTTCTTCATTAGCTATTCCATCTAATATTCGGTTATCTGACTCAAACTTTCACATCTCTTCCAACATAGATCTCTTGATAGGGGCAGGGCTTTTCTGGGACCTCCTATGCGTTGGACAAGTTAAACTGGGTTCTCAGAAGCCCATTCTTCAAAAGACCAAGCTTGGGTGGATCATTTCAGGTCCATTGCCCAAGTTCAGTTCTTCAAAGGTCGTTTGCAATTTTTCGCAAAACTTGGAAGGTTTTGATCTTCGCCGTTTTTGGGAAATAGAAGAATGTTCAAATACTCAGCCTCTTTCAAAAGAGGAGCTGGAGTGTGAATCATTTTAAATCCACTTATAAACGAAACTCTGATGGTCGTTTTGTGGTTACCATTCCTCTCAGGAATTCAATTGAAACATTAGGCGATTCTAAATACAAGGCAGAAAAAAGATTTTATAGTATTGAGCGAAAACTTCAAAATAATTCTTTAATTCTGGATAGTATTCAAAATTCCATTCATTCTTCTGATACTAAATTTACTTTAGGTCCAAAGGAAAACAGCAAGACCTTAGGCCTACAATGGTGCCCTAAGTCAGATTTATTGCTGTATTCAATTCAATCTAGCTCTCTTTCAAAGTATGTAACAAAAAGGATTATTCTTTCACAAATATTTGACCCTCTTGGTCTTTTGAGTGCATCTGTAATCAAAATTAAAATTCTAATTCAGCGTCTTTGGTTGGAATAATTGCGATGGGATCAATCAGTTCCCCTTGCTATCCATACTGAGTGGCTTTCTTTTCGAGATCAACTTCCTCAGTTAAACGATCTAAACATTTCTAGGCATGTCATCCTTAAAGACTCCAAAATTCTTGAAATCCATGGGTTCTCTGACGCCAGTGAGTCCGCTTATGGCACCGCTATCTATATTCGGAGTGCTAACCAAGAAGATGACGTGTCAGTGCATCTTCTCTGTGCTAAGACAAAGGTGTGGCTCCTTTGAAGAAAATCAGTATTCCTCGTCTCGAGCTCTGCGGAGCACTTATCTTATCAAGGCTTTCAAAAAAGGTTCTTGATTCACTTGACCTCGAGTTTGATAATATATTTCTATGGTTAGACTCTACTATTGTTTTGGGTTGGATCCAAACGTCTCCTCATCTTCTTAAAACCTTTGTTGGAAAGAGAGCTTCTGAAATTCAGACGAATACCAATCCTAATCAATGGAGACATGTCAGTACGAAGGATAATCCTGCTGATTTACTGTCTCGAGGTGTTGAGCCAAGTTTTCTAAAATCTTCAGCTCTTTGGTGGCATGGTCCCACATTTTTATTACAATCCTCAGACACTTGGCCCACTTCTTATGTTCAAGATCTAAAAGAGCTTCCGGAGCTTAAACGAACATGTCATACCATGCTTGTTGCTCCCGTTGAGTCATTTCCTTTCGAAAACTTTTCTTGTTTCTCAAGTCTTAAAAGACTTATCGCATATTGTTTGCGGTTTTACCGTAATTGTTCTACTCCTGACCAAAGATTAAGAAAGTCTGGTCCTCTTACTACTGCCGAGCTTCAATGTGCAATTACGTGTATTGTAAAATTAGTACAGGGTACACATTTCACATCTGAAATGTTTAATCTTCGTCACAAAGGGTCAATTTCATCAAAAAGCAAAATCCTTGCTCTAAATCCCTTTTTGGATGAAGATGGCATAATAAGAGTAGGTGGGAGATTGAGTAACTCCAAATTTAGCTTCAATAAAAAACATCCTCTCTTGTTACCTGTACATCACCCTGTTACGACTATGTTATTTCGATCCGAACATTTAAATCTTCTGCACGCTGGTCCGCAACATTTATTATCAATCATTCGTGAGAGCTATTGGCCAATCTCCGGCAGATCTACTGCTAAACGAGTGGTGCGAGAATCCAAGGCAGTCTAATCCAATTATGGGAGATCTTCTAAACCGGCTCAAATCATGTCAGATAATGGAACTAACTTTGTTGGTTGTAGAAATGATCTGAAAGATCTAGGCAATTTTCTGCGTTCCCATGAAGGTAAAATTACTGATTCCTGCGTAAAAAGCGAAATCAATTGGAAATGCATTCCGGCACACTCTCCCCATTTCGGTGGAATATGGGAAGCGGGCGTTAAATCGATGAAGGCTCATCTCAAACGAATACTCTCTGATAGTAATTTAACTTATGAGGATTTCATGACAGTTCTTGCTCAGGTGGAGGGTATACTAAATTCGCGTCCTTTAAATCCCATGTTTTCTGATCCTTCCGACCTATTACCACTCACTCCTTCTCACTTTTTAATTGAGCGATTTCTGAGCTCAATACCAGATCCGTATTTCACTACGGTCAATTCCAACCGCTTGTTCAGGTTCAAGCATCTTCAGCAGCTGCGTCAACATTTCTGGAGGCGTTGGTCGTTAGAGTATGTTTCTGAATTGCATAGGGACTTACCGCCTCTCAACTGGCTTATTGGAAAGTTGAGCAACTTCATCCTGGAGCAGATGAAATTACAAGGGTGGTCACTATATGAACCTCAAAGGGACTGATTCGAAGAGCAGTGACAAACATTTGCCCTCTTCCGTGTGAATAGTGACACCTTGGTACAGACATTCATTTTCCTCCGTGTTAACAGTGACACTTTGGTGCAAAAATTTCCTCTTTTCTTAATAAATAGTGACGCTTTGGTGCAAACATTTTTCTCTCCCTTGTAAATAGTGAAACTTTAGATCATAGTGTGAGTGATTATTTTTAAGTTACAACAAGTTTATTCATTTTTATTTATTTTAGTATGTATATGTCTCTGTTTATTTTGTATATATTTCTCTTAAAAGCCTACCCTTTCAAGGTGGGGGGCATGTTCAGTTTTTATATTATGTTTAGTTTATAGTTATATTTAATTTGTAGAAAATAATATTGTTACGCCACCCCTGGATGGTTCTTCTATCGAACCAACAGGGTGTGGGTTGAAATGGGCACTCTCTGTCAGTCAGTCAAGCGTTTAACACGTGTCTATGTTCATTTTCTGTAAATATAGTTTACAAAATCTTATAATAATTTTCAATTCAACATAAAAACAAAAGAAATTAAGCTAGTCCTTACAAATGGGTTTTCAATTTTTGTGACGGAGATATTTTTTTTTTATTAATTCAATGTCAAAAATACTTAATTAAAGAATTTACAAATCAGTGTTGCCTAAATTTAATCTAATATTACATGAAACATTTTTTATTAAAATAATAAATAATTAAATAGATGTTGCAACAACCAACACAAAGTTGGTTAAATAGAAACAAGATGCGTATTTTCAAGACGAATTGATTGATTTCAGCATTTCAGTTTCCAAAGTAAAAAGTTTGTGCATTATTTTGAACTTGTCGTTCATTGACTTTTTAATATAATTTTTTACGCAAAATGTTCTATTTCAGTCGTTTCGATGTTTTATTGAAACGTTTATTATTATGTAGATTTCAATTTTACTTCTTTATCATTTCCTTTTTACGCTTTTCGACATGTGTCACTGCACGTTCGGCAAAGTAGTTTTTAGCGAGCCATTTTATGTATCTGTCTATAAAACTTTTTCAGAAATAAAATACTTCATGTTTTATTCCGATTGAAATCAAAAAGAAAACTAAAGTCACTTTCAGAACAATGTGATAAATGGATCCATCTTTCTTTTCTAAATAAACGAATTGATGGAAGATTCTAAATAGAATTCTATTTTAAATTTGCTATATCTGTTCTGCTGTCCTATAAAAAAATAAATAATTATTGGCATTTTTTCATTTTTCTAATTACCAACTTTTATCAAGAATAAAATGTTCTGACAAATTATTACTACAGGGTGTGCAAATTCAAGTATACTTTTATTAATCATATTTAAAGTGTTAGGTATAATTTTTTTGATATTCGTTTTCCAATTTTAATAATCTAATTGAATTTAAAAAAAGTGAATTTACTACAGGGTGTAATGACTAAAATTACGGTATATTTTTCAATTACAATTTATGTATTATTTTTGTCATCATCCTGTTTTTTTTCTTTTTATGTAACTAATTTGATAAAGATAAGTTACTTACAAATAAATGTATTGGAATATTTTAAAATAATTATTAATTTTAAATATATGTGTAGATATGTAAAAACTATTATTTTAAAGCATTCAAAAAAGAGAAAATAATAAAACGCAGCTAAATGTTCATTGCATACATTTAAAATGTATGAAGAACCTCAAGAAAAGTATTTTGCATTTAAAATCGAGAAATACCCATTGTCTTGGGTCTTTCAGTCGAAGCGACATCAAAAAAGAGTGCGCTTCTTGCAAAAGAAAACCTTTTATGTGAAATTGACATACCAACACTAATAAAATTGATGCAGATATTCTCCGACCAGAGACAGACAAATTGAATATACTTCGAGGATCTTTTCAATCCGAACTACATATAACATTTCTTTTCATTTGAATGAATCGCAAAACGTATGGAGAGATTTGAAAAGCTCTAACCGGAAGTACAAACTTTCAGTATTGCGGAAAAATTGATACACGCTTTATATTTTAAGTTCATTTTTATGGGAACAATTTCGTATTTATCTTTTACTAATGAAGGATGAAAAAAATGTGTAACAATTTTTTTATATTTTTATGTAAATATACCTAGTACTATAGTTAAACTTTATATTTTAATTTAAATTTACATGGTTAGACAGAGAAAACAATTTCAAAAATTAAATAAAAGTACAGGTTTATGTTAAAAAAATAGTTGCTGTTAATTAAATAATATCTCGAAAACCGAACCTGATATTCCTCTTAAAAAGACATATCTTTTTTCCCATTTAACCAACTTTGTATCTTTCATTTGGATAAAACGCGCGAATTAACCAATAAGTAGTCAGAATACTGGATTTCTTAATAATTTGTCTATTCTTAACATTTTAAAACTGATATCTAAGTTTAACTGGGTGTCGACGCAGAATCTCCTATTGGTCCACATGCTAGTACAATTATCACGGTATCAAAACCAGATAAGATTAGATATTCTATTCGATGTGAAACCAACTAATAACCGGCTAATCCGGAGTTACAGTATGACTAGGTTGTCGATCTCAACCGTTCTGTCTTCGCTGTCACTCTAAGTGGAGATGGGCGTGGGGAAAATTGATCGATAAAAATAAAATGGGCGCCAAGCCGTTGTAGTGTCTTCAGATTGCTAATCTGACTTACCCCTAAACGGCTAAATAAGATAAATCAAACAGACAATGTACCAATACGTAAACAAATGTATTTGGAGAAGTAAACTTTCCCCCAATGGTTACAAATATGATAATAAAAAAATAAAATTAGTCAAAGACTGAGATAAGTAGAGTTAAATAAACAAAATATAATCCAACCAACAATTATTCGTGGCGCATGACATACCAAAAACGGCGTATGTTATAGAATCTGTTAAAAAAAATAGTGAAACTCAAAAGGAAAAATATCCGTTAATTTCCGCTTTACATTGTGCTTAACTGAGTAGGTATTGTCTACAAATAATCGTATACCCGTACATATAAGAAACCCCAATAAAATTATTAACCAAACTTGCCCATATAAAAGATGATAAAACTTGAAATCATTTACTAACTGGTTCTGCGCCTCTTCCCCTCATACTGATTAACAAAATATTATATTATAAGATCTCAAATTTAAACGAAACAGTTCGGTGATTATTATAAAAAAAAATATTATTTGTTCTTAAAATTCTAGGGACTTAGCTGGTTCGGTAGGAATATACCGCAGGAGATGGACATGGAACTGGAATGAATCCTTCACCAGTATGTACAACTTTTCCCGCCCTTCACAAGGGTCTAAATCTTGTACTCGCCTTTCACAAGGATAATAAAACAAAGCTTGCCCTTCACTAGGACAATCAAACGAGACTTGCCCTTCACGAGGACCCTTTTTCGACGAAAAAGGGATCAAAAATAACTCCAAAGATCCTAAGGGCGACACTTAAATTACCATACATCCAATAATAGATGGCGACGTGGACCAAGATGTTATAGCTAGGGTCAGTAATCCAGTTTATATATCCGACACACGTGTCGATGTGAGATAAATGCTGCCAATCGCCAAAAAAAAACACTTTAGTGGCACAAATTCTCTCCCACAATAGCGGAGAATCGAGGAGTAATCCCTCTAATACACGAAGATGACGTTCAAGTCACACTTACCTCGATTCACCAAGGATGCTTCATAAAAATTTCAAAAACGTCAATCCTTATCCATCATACCAACAACAGGATCTCTGTTTCTCGTCGTCTCCAAAAATTCCCGGAAGACCTCCCTGAAACGATAAAAAAGGTAAAAGATAATTGAAGTGATTAAGCTCAAATTATATTATATTATGGTTCGAGCCACGAATATAATTTGAAATATATCTGAAGTAAAATATTAAATACAAAATTTTTGGATGCCAGTCAGTTAATTTTTTGATGTGATTAGAAAGAATTAAAAACTGTGATATATATTTTTTTTTTAGGTTAAGGAAATTAAACTCAAATGAAACGTTATGTTTGTTTATTGTATAGTACTATTCAGAGATATTTTTTCTTTTCCTTCATAAAAAAACTTAGCTTCTTTAAGGTAGAGGGTCTTGGTGTTGTAGGCGTAAGCTATCCTGTTCCAAGCTGTCCTGTCTCATTTGTCCAGAAAAAAAAACTTCTTGGACTCGGCAAACTTGACCGTCAGACGTTTGAACCAGCGGAAAATTTACAATCACCAAGAGAAACCAAAAAACCCCTATAACTAAAGGGGAGACAAGAAAGAAATCTTCAGTAGGAAACACTGGCAATATAGAGATATACAAGTCTATTTCTGATATTAAAGAGATAAAAGAAGGTTCTTAGCACGGGAAGGTAATTTATATAAATGTCGATAGAAGGAGGGAAAATATATGACGCGGATAAATAGGAAAGGGAAAATCAAGCGAACATGAAACTATAAAATATACAGAGTAGAGGAAGAATGAAAATACAGGGTGACAAATCAATAAAAATCTATCCAGTCGTGTGACTGCAACGGCCAATAAATAAAATCAACTGTGACCACTCCCCTTGACCATGTCTGCCAACTGTGAAAATTTTTCAATTCAAAAATGTAATTCGAAATTTAATATCGATTCTATAAAAAACACTCCAGATAACGAGGTTTAACGGTCGGAATCAAATTTCTCTAAACAACAATCCGTTGATAAAAATATTATTAGTAAGGGACGGAAATCACATGATCTAAACGGAGGGGTAATAATGGTTTATTTGAGAGATGAGCGTTTGATGTTATTGAGATACTGAAGAAAATAAAAAAGATGTATCTATAAATGTAAAAACAATATCAGAAAAGCAGCAATGAAACGAAGAATCAAAATTGGTCAAGACCAAAAAAACTAAAAACAAATAATGAATTCATGGAATTTTTATTTTATCAAATGTATTTAGTAAATGCATTTATTTACTAAAATACATTAATCCTCATACATAAAAGAATACTAGCTAAAAGTTCTGGAATAATTTAAAATATTACGAGCTTTGTAAAAAAGCAGCAACAACTTGTCTTAACCGCAATTCAAATACCGTCGAAATAGTTATAAATTAGAGTCTGCTGGGTAGATGGTGCTCAAAATGTGCGGCAAAAATAAGGCCCTTGCTCCATTTTTCACGAATTCCACACTTAAAGTGTGCACTTTCCACTGCATTTTTCACTTGAACGTTTTATTCGTTCTTTCGCAACAATATTACCACAAATTCCGAGCGGAGAAATATATAGAGGCCATTTCTCCATTTTCTCTACGATGAATATGTATTCGCAGTTTGCGACTCACTCTCACGTTTCTGGTCGACAATAAAAAGGTGCGGTTGCCGCATGGCTACAACCGCCTTTTGCCTTTTAAATCTTTCAATATACAACTCTTATTTACTTGTCGCCATTACCTTTCTGCGGAACTTTAACCAACATTTTATATGCAGATACACAAATTAAACCATTGTAAAATTTTCTAAAATAGTTTGTTTGTACTCGGGAGATCTTAAAATGCAAAGAAAAATCAAAATTTATATAGGTAAGTTGAATTGGTAACTATAATAAACGAGTTCATAGAAGATATCAGTCAAGTTAAGCAGCGCCCAGCAAAAAAGTAACGGGAGGACTCGATCTGACCCTGGGTTAGTCTGGTGGTTCCAAAGGAATCAAAAAAAATTATTCCCTGCCGGTCGGCCATCTTGAATGACTCCAGCACCCGAAAGCAGGAGTTATTGAGGATCGGCGTAACGGAGATAGAGGCTAATGCGCGTTTGTCTTTGCTACTGCGTTTGATTTTATTTTAGTATTTAATATGTTTTTTTTAGAGACTAATGCGCTTTTGTCTTTGTTATTACGTATAATTTTATTTTAGTATTTAATATATTTTCTTTAGAGGCTAATGTGCTTTTGTCTTTGCTATTGCATATGATTTTATTTTAGTATTTAATATGTTTTTTTTTAAGACAAATAGTAACGGAAATATACGCTAGTGTTCTTTTGCTATTACCATTGCGAATGATTTTTTGTTAATTATTTAATGTATGAGTTGTCCCAAATACAAAAATGTTTTTTTTATTAATAATGGACAAATAGTAATTGAGATAGCCGTTAGTGTACTTTTGTCTTATCTATTACGCATGAGTTTTGTTTGTCAATTTCTCGCCATTTATTAGCATATGTATCTTAATAAATATTAATAATAAAAAATGGCAACTATGGCGCATTCTATAAATAGACTACAGCTGCTCGGCTGCCCTCTTAGCCACGGTCCGCGCTCTCTCTCTCTCTCCAGCATATTATTGTAGGAGTCACTATCTCTCTCCCTACCACTATAATTTCTATATATAGTAGTATCAGAACCCACGTATAGTATCTACTACTATAGTATGATTTTTGGTAAATTAAAATCTATAACAAACTAAAATGATATTGGTTTTTAAAATACATATTTTTTTTAACTTTGAATCGTTTTCATAAACTCAACATGGAATATCCCTACGATCATTAAACGAACATAATATTGCCCCAAACCTACAACGTTTATTTAAAAATAAAGCAAAAGTTTTTTGGCGTTATTAAATTTTTTCCCGCGTATATATTAATAAAAAAAATAATTGGATGTGAGATATACAACGTTTTAGATACGTCGGAATAAATCAGAATGTCAGTCAGACGAGAATGTAATTTTGCATTTCGATCCGAAAAAGTTTAACGTTCGTATTGAAATAGTTAGTTTGAGAGATTATTTGCTGGAAGTATATTTACGAAAAGTTTGTTCTTGATTGATATCAAGATTTTTTGCGAGGATTTAGTTAGCGTGTTATAACAAGTATTTAAAAAATGTTGTCTTAATTATAAATGTTTTTTTTGTTGTCTTAATTTAAATGTAGTATTAAATAATTTTCCTTCCTGTATATATTCAATATATTCAACTAAAAATAGACAGACTGTTTTAAAAAAGTTAAAGGAATAATTTCCACTTTGTTACATCCAACACATTTATGATGTGCAATGAAAACTCCAGCATTTTACGTTGCATTCGGTCAAAGTAATTGTTTTGAAAAGTAAACACAGTTTTTTTTTTGGATGCAGTAGCTGAGCTAATACTCGCAATTTTGGTATTATTCTGAATATTCAAATTCTACAGGGAACAAAACCTTGTTTTTTTTAACGACGAATTTCATTCAGATAATGTTTTTTTACATTTCAGGGTTTATAATTTTTTTGTTGCTAACTGATTTTTTTAATTTAATTAGTATTGCAATAGTTTTAAATATTTTTCTTTTATGTACATGGTTATTTTAGGGTAATATTTGATTTAGTTATATTTTATATTGTTATGTTTTTATTATTTTACGTTTTATTTTATTTATTTTAATTTATTTATTTAACCTTTAATTAATTTTAACTTACCCTGTTTTAGCTCCTATACTAATTTTGTTTGTTTGGTAAATTTCTTTTGATTTTGTTATCTTTATGATTTAATGTTGGGCGCCAACCAAACCTAATATAAAAGACAATATAATAAATAGAATTGTATATTTGTAAATATTGAATTTTATTAAAATTATAACTGCGAATAAACTGAAAATGCCATGTAACACATACTTAATTTACCTGAATTAATATATACCTTGAAGAAGTTTTTTATTTTCTTAAATGCAATCTATATATGCAAAATAATCTGATCAGATTTCTTGTTACTACCATATATCTTGTTACAAATCGGCTGTTTCTATTTTATTCTCTATCTGTTATGTAATATATTATTGATTCTAGAGTGATTTGGTTAAAAACACATCTGATTGACTATAGTCCGAGCGAGGCACACGTGGATTCTGTAAGATGAGATTGCGAGACAGAATTAATTCGACGTCGTAAGCACAGATAATTTTTATATCTAGTATAAGGGATTGTTCTGACGAATAATCTTCAACTTGTAGTCATGATGAAGGAGGTGGTCGCCACTATTTTTCACATATTTTAGGTTACGGGAGTATAATAATTTTCATTAATTGAAACACGAGTTAAATACTAATTAATTTATTGGCGAGAGATGTCTATATGTATCACTATAAGTTGGTCCAAATTATTGAAGAAACATGTATAGTAACAATTAACGAAACAATTAAAAAAACGATTAAAGAAACGATTAAAGAAACAATTAAAGAAACAATTAAAGAAATAATTAAAGAATACAATTAAAGAAACAATTAAAGAAATAATTAAAGAATACAATTAAAGAAAAGATAAGGAAACCATGAAATGAAATTAGGGTACAAGTTATTTAAAATTGACGTTAACTAATCGTTGAAGAGCAACAGTTACTCAGTTCCCTATCAAGCGGACTCTCATTAATAAGCAGAAACTATTATTTTGCTTAAACAACCCCGTAACCGTGAAATCCGAAATTCAAATTGAAAAAACTTACTCTGAATAGCAAAATCTGGAACAACTGCTTATTGGAAGATGAACTGATCTCGAGCGAAGTAGGAAATTAACTAACTCAAATTTGGAAATAATTTTCAAAGTTACAAACGAAATTAAGTCACACAGCAAAAGGCATCCTGATTGGTCGACCCCTGATAAGCTTCCCGGTACCACCCTTAATCTTACTGTAATCTAGTAAATCGAAAATGAGAGCGTTTTACTAAGAGAACTAAGAAGGGCGTATCCATTTTTACTACAAATTTTCTGCCCGCTGGGCAAATTTATAAGAGTTTACTTAAATTTAATTATGCGATATATCAGAGACTAACTATGTAATTAGAATCCGCGCCATATAATATTATAAGTCATCTTTCGAGACAGATATAGATCGGGTTACAATCATAAACTTTTGACTTTACAGCGATGGAAAAACCCGCCAAAAATCATCATCTAAAGCCATGTTCTGTCTACCAATTTTCTTATCTAGTAACATAATTAATTGACTGAACTAAGTATGTTGTTTTATATTTTTATACGAGTAATTTAATTTCTTGTTATAAATACGTTATTTTTATGTACAACAAGTGTTAGCCCGTTGGCATTCTCTTTGCAGGCCTTTCTGAGAAGGACATCTTTTGTACTATTGATTTATATATCCTGGTAATATAGTTCTAAAGTGAATATTTACATTGTATTGAATTCTAACGAACTAAAGTCTGTACATCCAACAAACGGAGTAATAAAAGTGCGTGAAGTATGGCAAACCGTAGTATTGAAATCGTGCAAAAATCTCAAATTTTTTTTTGCTCCAAATGACTTAAAATGTCATGAAACGTGAGAAAACTTGATTTTCCGCGAAAAAAAGTCTGTCTGTGTGGATGTGTGAATGTCTGTGCGCACGATAACTCGAGAACGGTACGGCCGATCCGGAAAATTCTTTTGGCTATCGGTTTTTATTCAAAAAAGAAAGGCTCTATCAGAAGATGAGCAATTTCGGGTACGAGGATCCCGGTCCGGCCTACTAAGTGAAACTTCTATTCGAGATATCTCGATAACGAAAGCAAATTGATTTCTATTAAGCTGTTGTGTAAGTCAAGACGCGTTGATTGATATCCATATCGCAACCGACTCGTTGAAAATAAAATTGAAAAAAAAAATTATTGGAAAAATTCCGATTTTTTCGAATGGGACTTTCTTCCGCTGACGGAAACGGGCCGCTGTATTGAAAAATCGCGCAGAGATTATTCCTTTTACTAGTTTTAGTTTGGTTTCAGGGAAGTTTGACTTGACCGGGGTATTTTTAACACTTATTTGTTACTGTTCGTTGAAATCTGTGGCGTGCATTAAGGAATTGTTAAGAGATTGTATTTTGTATTTTATTTTGTGTTGTATTTTGTATTTTACTTTTTCTGCGTTGTTTTGGAAATCTGGTATGTATCTACAAATAAATATTATTTTCTAAATATATTATAAGAAACAGTAATTAAATGCTCTTTCAAAATAGTATATAAAAAATTAAGGCTATAGATTAGTATCCCTCAAATCATTCTTAATAAAGTACTGAAAAGAGGAAGGCGAAATGTGGAAAATGGACAGACTGATGTAAGATATAGTCGAACCTCTCATTATCAATTTAAACGATGATTCTGATAGCAGTAAAAGCGAATAAATGTATATCAATGTATTAAAATTCACTCCATACAAACGTGTAAAATAATATATTATGTATCAATTAAGTATAGTTTATTTCTATTTATTATTAAATAACCAGAAAATCCCAAACTCAAAGTAGTTGATTCATATTTTTTTTACTTCTTAATTGGTTTATTTTATCAATAAAGATTTAAAAAAGATTAAATTTAATTTACATTTTATATTCCAATTTTTTAATTGATTTTTGTGTAACGCCACTGGTTTTGGACAATATTCTAACGCTCTTTGCGTCGTTACGCGATCGGTTTGGCGCTTTAGTCCTGGTAACGGGTTGCCTCGGACGCCACCTTCCGTTTTGAGTGTGAAGGCCACTTGCTCCGGATAGCTTCAGTTGTGAAATAATATTCCAGGTGTCACTATGGTACCGACAAAAGTGTTGCAGTCAGAGGGGCGGGCTTTACTTGCCCCGCTGGGTTGAAGTTATGCTGGAATGTTAATGCCCACAACCAGTTAGTAACATAAATAAAATTCACCAAGTAGCAGTTAATAGGCTTTATTTATTACCAAAGCATACAACAAAATTAAAATCCGGCGGGAGACGGAGAAGAAGTGTATTCCAAAGCAAAGCCAAAAATGTGTGAATAAGCTCAGAATCAATAATCGGTGATACGGATTACGATCGTGCAAGACGATGAAACAATGTGTGCAGATGATAAGCGAGAAATTAACACAGTGGGGCTATGAAACAAAGATCTATTTTCCGGTTTATAAATTCATATAACAGTAAACTATAGTGCATCGACGGATGGCCCTGTGAAGTAAATACTCAGCCCAGGCCGCTTTCTGTCGGTTATCCCGGTTAAAAATAAATATACGGCTCTCTCCGGCAGGAACAACGCTGAAAATAATTGGAAAATTAGTACGCCGACAGATGGCTGGCCCTGTCAAGTAAATACTCAGCCCAGGCCGCTTTCTGTCGGTTATCCCGATTAAAAATAAATATACGGCTCTCTCAGGCAGGAACAACGCTGAAAATAATTTCAAAATTAAAACGAAAAATAGAACTTTGAAGAAATTTACAAACGGGACCTTCGCTTTACCAATACTCTGCTCACCGGTGTTCTGGTCTGGCTGGTAGTCTGGCGTGGTAGTTCGGCTTGCTGTGCTGGTACAACTGACTTTATATTCTCCTTCAAGTGAGAACCAAGCTTCCAAATTTCCCACTTTTGCTTTTACCTTTGGTTCTGGAAGGAGGCGGACATGCGTGTTGTCGAAATCGCGGACTTGGTAGTTTCACGGATTTATTTCAATTAAAACCAACGGACTTAAAAAATTTCACGAAATGTATTCCTACTTATACTTAGAATAGCTTCTCACAACGGTCGACTTGATCTGGCGGTGTCTGTGGACTGATTGAATTACTGAATTGATTTTTCACGGTCGATAGCCGTATTCAATCTCGATCGACGGTCGCGATATAACGGTGTAGAGAGGGAAAGACTCGGTGGCTTCATTAGCGGTATAGTATTCAGGGTGAAAGAGGGTTAACGCGTCGAAATAATTTAAACTAATGCATAGGATGTATTAAAATAACATTTTTGCAAAAAGAATGGAAGTTGTACGACAATTAATAACGGAGATAGAATAATTAATACTTTTCTAATTCTTAAAATTGACCGGAGTTAAGTAACTTCGTTACAATATTTCTTTATTCGGGTTATAACTTTTAGAGTAACTAGACATCGGGTCTATTTTTTAAAAAAAGACGGTGTTCACGTGATTACTCTGTTTGTTGGATGTACAAACTATAGTCTACTTTTCTGATGTGCTTGAAAATGTATTACTTCCTTTATGCTTCTAAAAATGTTGAATATAATTTACTAGGATCCCCCCTGAATAAGGTACGTTTTCAATCTAATGAGAACAACCTAATAAATAAATATTAAAATTAACACCATATCTAATTACACTCTCGTCCACGCCGATTCCCGTCCTAGATACAACTCCGCCATAGCATTAACTAGTTACATTTGCACCAACGCCTTAAGGCGCGTACACACTTGCACACGCATGCGGTGAGAAGCTACGTATATGCGTGCGTACTCAATCCAGTAACGGTCAGAGAATTTGTTGAAACTAAAAATCGCCGTATATGCATGCTCCATCCATTCGTCAAAGAATGTCCGAAGATTTGCTTATGTTGTCATTGGTGGATGACGCATTTATTTCTTTTCACCACTAAAGTATCCTTATTTAGTTCTTTTAAAATCTATTGCCCATACATCATCTTTCTTCGTATTTGATCCCATAATATAGGGTTTTTTTTCATATAGATCTATTAATTCCAAACACTATTCGTTTGACCACTCCATTTTCCAAATAGATATAAATAAAATTTACAAAATCGCCGCTAGTCTCGCGAACGGCACAAAAACCCGTCTAAATTAAGCACGAACGCACACGTATGTTTCTTTGATGTGCGTCAAAAAACCGACAACTTTCTAGGTCACGATATGCGTGCTTAAGTCATTCGCAAGATTTGCACACGTATGTCTATGCGTAGTTTCTCACCGCATGCATTTGCAAGTCTATACGCGCCTTACGTTACTTTTTTGATGTAACGAAGTTACAATAACGCGTTACTTTCAGAAAGTTATTTCAAATATTGACGATGCATTTTATATTTTAATGATATTATAAACTTAAGGCGCCTGTGAAATAATAAAAATTGCTGTAAATTTAAGATTTATATCTCTCTGTCGTGAGATACTGAGACGCCATTGAATGTCATCTTCATTTCAATAGATTCCATTAAAGCATCTTCGGAGATTATCCCGAGACGTTTAGAAAACATTAGAACGTTAAATACGTAGTAAAAATTTTATAGCCTCTAAACCTGATAAAATTCATGTCGACTTAATAAATTTAAAGAACATTTCTGGAACACTAACTCGCTCTCTAGACTCTTAACAAAAGGGAAATAATACGGTTTCCTGGGAAAGAGGAAAAGAAGAGTAGACAAATAACCATAATTTTCAGGAGCTGACCTTTTATAAAATATTTGTGGGTAATATTCGATAATAAAGCTGTCGGAAAATAAAACCCAACCTCATTACAAGCCAACCGCAAAATCCTAGAGTAAACAGGCAAACAGGAAACTTGAAAATAAAGAGATTACCGAATACGAGGTATATTATGGATAGCTTAACTTTTCTAAATGCACTTTCCTCGAATTATGTTTCAGTTAATAATAAAGGATAATAATAAATTTTACCATTTTATTAACGTATATAATAACCATATGAGCTTAAATCGTCCACAAAGAAAAGTTTCACTCGATCTGGTTAAAGGCGAAAGATTAATAGGATTTTAAAGAGAAATCAGGATAAATAAAAATATAGGCAACATTCCATATCTGCTGCTCTGACCTATTATATTCATGCTTTTCATTAATATATATACAATGTGTTTCATTGGGAAAGTGACATACGTTAACTGCAGATAAAGGACACCTAGGCGATCTTAAAAACCCCATACTTACATCGTCTTACCACTTTAATAACCAAGATACAGGGTGTTTTATCTATTTTGCCAATTTCTTGCATGGTTTATAACTTTCTAACCACACTGTATATTTTCATGATATTTGGCAGGCATATTTTGTTTAAAGTGCCCAATCTATCAATAAATTTACAATAAAAGAAATCCAGGTTTGGATTAAAAAAAATATTATAAAATATTCCGACCCAAAAACAACACTCAGTATATCAGATTTTTCTAAAATAGATTCTGTATTTGCAAAGAGTACGAAAAAATGAATTTAGTGATATACTTTGCATTTTCGGCAAAATGTTTTTCCTTGTAATATTTTTGAGTTTGAATTCTGAAATGGTGAAAAGCCCAAAACTGAAACTAATTTTTTTTTAATGCGATTTAGTTTTATTGAAGACTTGTTAACCTAAATTGGTAAAATTTTAATTTTTTCACTATATCCGATAAATAATCCACAAAAAAATTCATCTTTAATTAACGAATAAATAATAATGAATCCACCAAAAAGAAATAACTTTAATTAATGAAGAATTGCAAACAATCTAAAAAACGCATAAAAAATATTACACGGGGTGAAAACATATGATGTTTTTAGTACTTCGGCCAAAAAAATTCACTTTCACAACAAACATAAGAACTATACGCAACACGAAACTTATTGGCATAACGATTTTTTACGGTTTTTTCGATTTTTTAAAATTTTTTACGTTTTTTTACGCTTCTTTACGGTTTTTTACGATTTTTAATGATTTTTTACGGGTTTTAATTGATTTTTACAATTTTTTACGATGTTTTACGATTTCTTACGATTTTTTACGATATGACCTGTTTCGATACTTATAAAAATATTTCAACCCCTTCCAGTATCACCTCCGAAGATCGGATAAAAAAAAGATTTATACAAATTTTATTTGAAAAATGTTAATCCATAATGGTTTTACTTTGTTGTCATTAATTTCTATGTGGTTTTTTATAATTTTTTTGTTTTTCATTAATTAAAGTTGTTTATTTTGTGTAAATTTATAATTAAAGATGAATGTTTTTTGTGAATTATTTATCGCAAATAATAAAAAAATACTTAAAATATTAAAATTTTACCAATTGCGGTTAACAAGTCTTCATTAAAACTAAATCAATTTAAAAAAAAATTAGTTTCAGTTTTTGGGCTCTCACAATTCACACCATTTCAGAATTCAAACTCAAAATTTTACAAGAAAAAACATTTTGCCGAAAATGTATATCACTAAATTCATTTTTTCGTGCTCTTTGCAAATACAGAATCTATTTTAGAAAAATCTGATATACAGGGTGTTGTTTTGGGGTGGAATATTTTATAATATTTTTTTTAAATCCGGACCTGGATTTATTTTATTGTAAATTTATTGATCGATTGGGCACTTTAAACAAAATATGCCCGCCAAATATCATGAAAATATACAGTGTTGTTAGAAAGTTATGAACCATGCAAAAAATTGGTAAAATAGATAAAATGCCCTGTATCTTATTTATTAAAGTAGTTAGACCCATTAAGTATGGGGTTTTTGAGATCGCCTAGGTGTCCCCTATCTATAGTTAACGTATCACTTTCCCAATGAAACATATAGGGACGTTTCTGTAAAGAATGCTGCCATTTTGTTATTTTTTTACGTATTTTTTCATTAAAAATGCGTAACGTCCCTTCGGTCGTTACGGGTCACTTTGGCGCCTTATTCCAGGTTTCCGGTTTCCTCGGGCGCCACCTTCCGTTTTAAGTGTAAAGGCCACTTGCACCGGGCAGTGTCAGTAAAGATTTAATACTCCAGGGGTCGTTATGACCTCGACCAACCTCTTGACAGCCGGACGGGCAGACTTTACTTGCCCACCTGGAATGAGTGCCGGAGTATCTGCCGCTAGGATGTTAGTTTATGTAAACACAAAAATAAATAAAATTACCAAATCAAATTAAACCATTTATTGTTTACCACAGTTAACAAATAATTTTACCAAAGCCGGTAAGAGGAAAGGGTGTGGAACGGGTTCAAAAAGCTGAAGCGGGTCTTGCGGAATATGAAACGATTTAGCAGCGGTGAACGATAAAAAGCAAAACCGATATGACGGGTATTAATAGTAAGGAATAAACCGAATGTCGGGAAGCTGCGGGCTTCAAATCGGGGATGCGGTATGATGAAAGCGAGAAATGAAAGAATACGGCGAGACGTCGGGGTTAAGCGGTGAATGAGATAAATCGAAATCTAGGTTGGACAAAGTTCAATTTTCCTTACAGATTAAGTCGTTACCCTTGTCGGTTCCCCCCCTAATTCTCGGGATTATGTCGCCGGAGTAAGTACGGTGTGATTTCCTCGACTATCAGTACTTTCCGGGGTTCCCTTTACCTATATATAACAGTTATACAGTGACGACATGCACCCTGTATTTTTCTCGACTATGGGTACTCCGTCCTAGCATAAACAGTTATATACCATCCAACGATACAGTGTGATTTTCTCGACTAGCAGTATCGTTGTCTGCATGGACCTAAGGTGAACCTAACTGTACCCGGTCTGTTTGTATTAGTCGGTCGTATCCCCCTAAATTAATAATCAATCCTTATTACGGTGAAATTGCATCGCCGGAGTAAGTACAGTGTGATTTACTCGACTATCAGTACTTTCCGGGGTCCCCTTTACCTATATATAACAGTTACACAATGACGACACGTACCCTGTGATTTGTTCTACTATCGGTACTCCGTCTTAGTATAATCAGTTATATACTATCGAACGATACTGTGTGATTTTCTCTACTAGCAGTATCGCCGTCTGCAAGGGCCTAATGCGAACCTAACTGAACCCTCTAAATAATTAAAACAAAAATCTTATTATGGTGAAATAGTGTCGCCGGAGTAAGTACGGTGTGATTTACTCGACTATCTGTACCTTCCGGGGTTCCCTTTACCTATATATAACAGTTACACAATGACGACACGTATCCTGTGATTTGCTCGACTATGGGCACTCCGTCTTAGTATAAACAGTTATATACCATCGAACGATACAGTGTGATTTTCTCGACTAACAGTATCGGTGTCTGCGAGGGCCTAAGGCGAACCTAACTGGTCTTCTCGAGTAGTCGTCAAATACGGCAAGATTGAACTCGGAGCACTTCGGATGTCTCGAGCAGGCTATCGGTGTCGGTTATCTGGCGTGGTGATCTTCTCGGCGGTGCTGGCACAACTCAATTTATTTTAATCTTAAAGTGAGGACCAAACCTGCCATTTCCCACTCTTTGCTTTTGATCGGATTCGGAGGGGGTTTAAGCGTGCGCAGAAGCGATATATCGGACTTAGTACAGCTCGTCAAAATTTGTATCTAATATTATCTACTTTTTCCGGACTTCATGAAATTTACATTTAATTATAATTAATAATGTCTCACCCGGTATACGGCAGCTGCTATTCTCACTCGGCCGTTGCTACATACGGTGTATAGGGGAGGATTCGATGGTTCCGATAGCGGTATAGTTTTAAGGGTGAAATGGGATGGACGCGCCAAAAAGAGTTAAACAAATGTATAGAGTGTATTAAAAGGAGATTTTAAAAAAAAATGGAGGTTGTACGATTATTAATAACGGAGATAGAATAATTAATGCTTTTCTGATTTTAAAAAATTAGCCGGATTTAGTAACTTTGTTATAAATGGATCAAGAATAAAGATATATGTTAGCACCCATTGGTCGCCGCTTACATGATTAATTTATCTATTTTGATCGGACTAAAAAAAATATTGTTATCTTCATAACGGATCTTTGCATCAAGTGGAGGCGGTTGCGCGTAAAAATTATACATATCGAGAAGCGATGTTCCGCATTTCATTGTAACATCAAATTATCTCGCAAAGAGCGATAGGGAATCAAATTCTTTACCACCCGTAAAGCAACTACCACACTTTTCCGCAAAAAAAATTTCTTGATTCCCCTCTTATTTCTTTGTGTTATTAGCGGTCAGTATGGATGCTTTACCTAGTATATGGCCGCTATGCGTTTTTGTCCTTGGATCCTGTTAAGTATATAATGTTTTGTCAGATATGCAGTGTGTGCCCCACAAAATAGTTTTCTTTTATTATCATTTCGAAACTGCTCCGTTTGCAATACAGTTTAAATTATCAAATTTTAAGTAAAATAATTTTTTATGTGTAACTTATGGTAGGACCGATATACCGGGTGTTTTCATATTATTTTTCCACATTCAGTAAAATTATAAAGATTGTCTTGTTATGTATATTTATTTTAATAATACGGTGTATAAATTAATTTTGTAGTGAAATATTTTAATTCAACTAAATATACTTTTTGGAAGCTTGAAAACCTGTTCTTTTTTATCAAAATATGAATCCACATACGAATTTAATTCAATAATAGCGCAATTTCATTTTCATCATGACTATCAAATAAAACTCAAATTGATTAGTTTAATGGAAGTAGTCAAATTACTATTACTGTTTGATCAACTTTCATTTGCAACATGACAGGTGATGTAAATAATAATTATGTTCGAAATACAATACGTAAAATTTTATTGAAATCAAACAAAATATATCTATTTAATAATGAGAAATTAATAATGATTAAATTCTTTTTATATTGTATACAACGGATGAGACACTCCTAAGATTTATTTTCAAAAATCACAATTTGAGTCACACTGTATATAGAGCATATTGTGGATAAATTTCACTGGAATATTATCAAGATAATACAAACTAATTCATATTTCTTTTAAAATTAATAATATTAATCTTTCAGTTCATACTAATGTCTATTTATATATTTTAATATTTTAAAATATAAAAATAGATTTAAAATCAACACAATATTATTCCGTCTTTCTCTCAGACTTTTTTTGTCTACTTGCAATATATACAGTTAACAAAAACAAAATATATAAGCGACTGTTGCTATGCAAGCTTATCTTTCTCTCATATTATCCCATCATTAGAAGAGACAAAAAATATAGATATATTTCTTCCCGCTACGATGCTTAATTCAAGGCTATTTACATACCATGTCACATATCTCCTACCAATAAAAAACCAGCAACCCTCCCCTCCGCTAAAATTCAGAGCACTATCATCAATCGCATCCAGATAGTTAACAAATTCAGTCATGCATTCAATAGATCAAAAACGTTGCTTCAAATAAGTAAAATGGTGCGTCATTAACCGCACCCAAAAAGTTTTCTGAGTTTTCATAACTAAAAATGTAAATAGTTTTTACAATGAGCGAAGTGATAGTACAATTAAATTAATGTGCCGCTTTATGATTTTTGCTGTTCATGTTCGTACTTCGAAAAAATGGTATAAAAATTACATTCCCATTTCAAATACTGTTTTTATTTTAACATTCATATTTGTTTAACTTCTACCTAAGAAGTTTGGTCCTTCGAGAAAATTCAAGAATTTATTTTATCACGCTTGCAGTCTAGTGTTCTTTCAACAGTTATGAATACCAATATTCATAATTCGTACACATTGTATACAGCAAAATAAAAGCAAGATTTTGGAATTCACTATGCATGGCTATTACGTACTATAGCAAAAGTGTCGTGACGGTTGAAGTCTTACACTTTTTTCGGCATTTTTAAATATCTACTTTTTCGATAACAAGAGTTGTCCAATTTTTTTTGAACCAGTTAAACACTAAAAAAACTTTCCTCTTAACGATGAACAATTTGAATAGGGATTTTTCACGATATGCCAAAAAATTCCCCGTTTGCAATTTGCACCGTAACACGCATCTCCCTAGAGGAAAACGACAAGCTCTAAAATAAAATTTATATATCATCAGCGCGAAGGAGTTTGTTGTCCAGAATAAGCAAGGGAACATTAGCAATTCAAAGTCCGTTGAAGAGATTTATCAACTGGCAAATAAAATTGCGAAACTTTACGCCCGTTTATATAACACAAATTCGGTTGTAAGCATTCCCAATGCAGACTAGAGGGACGGATAAAGAGATACAAAACGACTTATTATTCTTTTCCTAAAACTCTTTACAACTGCTCTACTTCGAATAAACTTAGATAACGGCTGCGAGTTTACATTTCTTCTGAAAGTTATTTTTATTATCGCGATCTAATATTTATCTAAATTAAAATGCAAATTACTAGATTTTTACAAGTTAAACGAAAAAAGAAACTATTATAAGATCACTCTTATGTCTGTGGAAATTATAAAAAATTTCAGTTTTGGGACATACTTTATATATCTTACCAGTTTTTTTCGATAAAAAGGTATACATAATATCAATTAATAAATTTATAATAATTGTGAGAAAAATAATTTTATAGACAAGACACGTTATAAAGTATCAGATCGGGAATTTTAAATTTTGTAAAAATACTTATCTTAACTATAAACACATTCCACAATTATATTTCAAAATTGTCCACAAAGGATTAAAATGTATCCAAATTTAATTATAATTAGTAAAAAAAAATAATAATAAAAAAGACAAGATACCATTGGTAGAGTCGGCCCGTTTAGAGAAGAACCCATTACGTCACGATGCTCACTGACAAAATTCGAAATTTCAGTGTGTTCAGTTGACATTATTAAATAATTTACTTTTTAATTTTATTATAAACCGTACACGCCACTGGTTGGTGGTATGGCCTCCCTTCCTGACAAGAAGTGAAGCGTTGTCGATGCGTAAAGTGTGACGTAATGGGTTCTTCTCTAATCGGGCCGACTCTAGTAACGAACAGTAGTTATATAAGTATTATGAAACGCAGGGAAATGAATTAAAACAGATCATGTGTTTAAATTGCTTATAGATGCCTTTCTTATACAGGTTTACAAGAGGTTGTGTAAAAGTTAAAAATTTGACAAGATTGGTAATAAATTGGCAACGGTGTATAGGATATTAAATAAAATACTTGAATGTCCACGGTATGGAAAATTGAGATAACAATTTAATATAAAACTTTGTCCTACAAATTCAAAATTTATCAAAAACGCGTAGATACATATAAAACAAATTCGGCTGTGTCACCCTAGAACTTTCCTGGCTCGACTATGGAGAATAAGATTATTTTAATTACAAAAGACTAAGCATTCCATTAATTAATGGAACAAATTTTAAATAGCAATCCGACGGTAAATACGTCTACCCAATTGATATTTCAATGTCGATAATGACATAAGCTGGCGCATGCGCACATTATATAGCACACTGCTACAATTAGGATCTCCTAAAATCATGGGTGAAAACTATTGGGAATTCGGGAAAAAGTTTGATACAAAAGTTGTAGGGAATTTTATGGTCTACAACTTCACACAAGAACATTTTGCACTAAAGCCTATTGTTTGCCTTTCAAAAAAAAAAAATTGGAAAACGTGTAACGGTTTTATTTTATCTCTAAGTACCAAGCCATTTTAAAAGCTAAATTTTGTCGTAAACTTCTTAAGAAACAACTTCTCTTACCTGTTCACTTTTGTAATATACCCTCTCAGTTTTGGTTTGGTATTATTGTCCGTAAATTAAGTGAGATGTGATTTCAGTTCACATAGTTCCTGTAATGCTGTTTTATTTTCACTTTCCTCGGTATTGTGTTTTCCTATAAGTTAATAGGACATGATTTGTGGTTCTGGTTATATTTACTGACTTTATGGTTTTAGTTTCTTGATTTATAGTCTATTTTGATTTGTAAACATACCTATTCTACCTGTTAAGAAAGGAATAATAAGGTAAATCGCTATTTACTCGTAAACCGAGTTAGTGTATGACATATTTAGATAAGTTACCTTTTCATTCATAGTATTTTCATCGGATTTGTAGCTCTCTTTAACTCAATTTTGTCCATTTTAAGATTACTGTCGGTTATTTTGGGTTTGTTTTGACTTTTAGGGTTATCTGACAGATTGTCTTACGTCTTACGTCAATCGTCAGTCGTTGAACTATGGAGCGTATAGAAGGAGGGCAATCTCTAATGGACAACACGTTTAAAATGTGGTCAACATTTTATACGCAACTAATGGTACTAAAATAACCGACGTGGCGCTGACGATCGTATGTTGAAAAACTGTTTGTAGATTGATTAGATCCATAATCTCAAATAACGTTTTTTATTCAATGGAGCCACCCCATTTTTATAAAATACATATCTTTTAAAAGTTTACGTAATGAATTAAAATTATTATTTGAAAAAAAGTCAAAGGAAATGTCAAAACTCGCTTAAACTGTCATCAACAGTCGATCAACAGCGCCACCAACTGGCTTCCAAAATTGGTTCCCTTTTTCTAACGTTGCGATGTGCCTCCTTCTATACCATCCATACGTTGAACTGAAGTCAGACAACTACGATCGAGTTAGGCGTTTTCTCACGTCAATCGCTTGGAATTTCGTGCGTATTCTCGCAGCCGTGCCGAGTCGTGTGTTTATGCTGTCGTGCACTTGGAAAATAGTTTTTAAGGATATTATGTTGTTTTTATTTGTTCTACTAGGGAGTTTCGTCTTAAGAGGTTGGCATTACCAATATTGATCTCTCAACCAATGAGATTGACGAATATTGATTGTTAACGATCGTCTGCTCATTTTGTGGAGAGTAAAGCTTAGTTTTCATGCATCCGAAATCCGATGTCCGAATCGGAATCGGATTGTTTCCGTCGTGTCACCGATAAATGTCAATTTTCATTTATACGAATGTTCTGTGCGATTTTGGTAGCAAATATAGTGCTTTCGTCGTTTGCAATATTCATGTTGGCAACATATTTTTAATGCTGTCAATTATTTGACATGATAAATGAAAACATAACCACCGGCACCACAGCAGAAGTCTTATTTTTTCTTATATCTAGTGTTAGTATTAACTCGTGTTGAATTATGGATACTTTGGAGGAGAGCCAAATTGTTTTTGAAGACTGTGAAGTAGAATATGATGATGTAATTTATAACATACTTATATCTGAAAAAGTTGTATTTTAAAGTATATTATTTAATATTTAATAAAAATGAGTATGTTCAGTCAAAAAATACTCAAAGTACTTTTATTTGCACTTACCTTAAGGCGGCATCCCACGGCGCGAGTATCGGCAAGCCACGAGCAAGACTCGCCGATACACGAGTCGTGGGACCGGGCAGCTATGGGGCAGCTCGTCATTTTTGGCGTGGCTTGGACGTACCCGCTTTTTGTCGGTAAACTTGACGATACTCAAAGGAAGGCGAGCCTCTTCGAGCTCGGCTCGTGTCATGTTCAACCCGATCCAACGATAGCTCGAAACGAGTACGGAGGTTCGGTTCAGGTCAGTAGCGTCTTGACTTTTGCTGCGAACGGTTGGCAGGATAACGGAAAAAATAATTATGGAGTGGTCCAACGAGTTGGTGCTCGAGTTTTTATCTTCTACGAAGGTGAACCGGCGATATGGAACCCAAGGGACCCAGCCCACAAAAATAGGAACCTGGGCCATGACGAATTGAAAAATAAAAATACAATATGATTCCTCAGCTAATTTGAACATATGTCTTAAACCTCTTAACTTTTAAGCTACAGGGTGTTAAAGTTTTAATAGGGCACCAGCCTACTGCAATGTAAAAAACGATTTTTTTCTTAAAACTTTAACAACCTGTGGCTCAAAAGTTAAGAGGTTTAGGACATATTATGTTCATATGAACTTTTCTTCCTAAAATGAGCTAAGGAATCATATCCTGCATTTTCAGCCATCAATTAAATTACACCCTGTACATACATTGCAAGTTAAAATAATAAAAAAAATTAAAAAGATACATAGACAATAAATAAGTCAATCGGTATAATATCAATATAAAGTGAAAAAATTGTATTGAATTCAAAGAGGCAACCTATAAAAGTACTTACATATTGCGGCTTTTATACAAAGACACTCTCCACCAACGGATTTTTTTTGCCATTGTTGCTGGTTCAAAAAATTACCCAACATGATGTAATAAGTGGCTGCAACACAAGCTGCATTTCGTCTTCGTCGATTATTCATGTTCATGTTGCAACACCACTGGCACGACTAAAAAATAAATTTGCCAAACCAACACGAGCATTCTTCACGACATTTCACGCGTCGTGGAATCTCATCCATTTGCCAAGCCCAGATTAACGAGCCAAGCCTAGGCGAGCCTAGACGAACTCAAGCCACGAGCCAGGATCGCCGATACACACGCCGTGGGATGCCGCCTTTAGAGTTAATGCAAATCTTTCAGCAGGTGAAATTGGCTCTCTAATACAATATAACTTTGTAAATTTGGGGCCTACAATTGTCAAAAGGACTTCAAAGTTTTCACTTGACATCCTCAGATAATTGAAATATTTCCCAGTATAAGTAGAATAATGAAGCTATCAAAATTATAATTTTTTTACGTTTGAAATTTTCTATACGCGACATATCTAATCAATTTACAATTAAAAATGTGAGGTTAATATTCCTACGATTTCGAAAAAAGTTAAACATTTTAACTTTGTCCGACGATCGGAGAAAGTTGAAATATCGGATAAATTCTTCCCGCCAAATTATTTTTGAATTCTTACACCAATCAGAATACATTCGGACCGTCGGATCTTCGGATTTCGGATGCATGCTTAACGGAAAAGTAACGCTTTGGGAGAATTTAAAGTTTTCTTTCAATTAAGTGAAACGTGTTTGTGGATGGTTAATTTTTGAGAATTTTGGTACCCCTTGACCAGTGTTTTGGACTCGTGTGTCCACATGGTTTCATTTCCCGATGTGAGGAGATTTTAGGCGTTCTACTACCCGATATTCTGCTGGACCGGCCTTTTATGATTAGAAACCCTCGCGATAGAGGTTTGTAATGTTTTAAATATTTTTTTTTGTTTTGTGGGGATTAATTAAGTTAACGAAGGATTCTTTCTAATAAAATTTTAATTATTTTTAGGGTTTTATGTTTGGGGGATTATTTCCTATTTGGTCAATATTGTTTTATGGTTTTTGGAATCGCATAATATGATCCTGAAAGTATCTTTTATTCCGGTTGGTACCGATTACGAGGCTCTGGACAAGTGTCATCTGTAGAGGATGAACCTCGAAATTTTATTGGTTTTAAAAGGATCTACCATGAGGTCCAACTACACCGTCCATCCAAGGGTTTGGATAAGTGTTTAACAATTTTTCTTGTTGATTATTAATATTCCCTATTTCCTTTCGCGATTGTTACATTAATTATTTTTGTTGTCAATATTGACCTTTGTGTCAAATGTTTTTGGTTTAATTTATTTCTAATTATGAGGAGGACTCTCAATCTTAAAAGTGAACATCAACAATAATATTTATTCAATAGTTTTGTTTAAAATCATTCAATCTTGATTAAGATTTATTTTGTGACCATTTAATAATTTGTTTAAAATCATTCAAACTTGATTAAGATTTATTTTGTGATTATATGATTTGATTAATTTTTGAAACTTTAAATTGTGACGGGGGAAATTAAATGTGATCATACATATTTACTTAAATTTTTGACGAGCTAATCGTCTTTCGCCTTGGTACCAAAGCTATCGACGCGGTTTGCAAATTGAGTTATTTGGTATTTAATGTACATTATTTTGAGATAACTATAAAGAAGAGTGTTCTTAATTTCCAACCTAGTTCAATCCGAGCTATGTGTTAATTTAAAATTTAATTTATGGGAAAAGGTAAAACCTAGTTTTGCTATTGTCATTTAAAAGTTTATGTCATAATTTTTAGGTTACATTTTTTTTTATTTTATTTTTGAAAACATAAATATTGAAAAATTACTAAAGAGCAATTATTTAGAAATAAAATTTCTGTGGGAGTCCAGGTTTGTCTTTTATTGTCTTTATTATTTTTCTTAGGTTGTTTTAAGAGAGAAAACTCGCTTAGTGGCTTAGGCATAAACCTAAGTGGCGCCCTATTTAAAATAATTTTTACCATATTTGTTTAACCCTCGCCATTCTCCACATGAGCGAACCGCGGCCACACAAGTTGACACCGAGATTAACCTGACTTTTATTGGAGCCAAATTTTTGGTTACAAACGCCTAAATGTGTATATTTTTTACCCTCTAGCGGCGAAACTATGGGGAATCGGAAAAAAAGTGCAATACAAAAGATAAAGGAAATTTGGTGCTCTACAACTCGGCATTAGAAAATTTAGCACTAAAATGCATTGTTTGTCCTCAAAATTTGGAAAAACTGCAAAAAAACCTACATGCATATTTTTTGCGCGCCCTCTAGTGGCGCAACTATTAAAAATTCTGGAAAAAGTTTAATAGAAAAATTGTAGAAAATTTTATGCTCTAAAAATTTGCAACGGAATATTTTGCACCAAAGTTTATTTTCGTCTTCAAAATTTGGAAAAACTGCGGAAAACCTACATGCACATTTTTTGCGCGCCCTCTAGTGGCGCAATTATTGGAAATTCTGGAAAAAGTTTGATACAAAAATTGTGGGAAATTTTATGCTCTAAAATTTAGCACTAGAACAATTTGCACTGAAGTGTATTGTTTGTCCTTAAATTAAAAAAAAGGCAAAATATCTTTCATGCGTCTTCAATCAATGTCGGTCTAGAGGACCTTCTACTGTACCAATGTAAACAAAAAAATAATGGTCGCATTGCATGCACACACCGACCCTTCATACTAAATTTCAGCTTGATTGGTCAAACGGTTCGGCAGTTATGGTGGAAGATTACACACAGACACACAGACACAAAGACACACAGACACACAGACAGACCATACGCTGGAAATCTGGAAATGGTTTTAATCTTCTTGGGGGACCTCAAAATGGATATTTACATCGATACCTCGAATTTTTTTTTGCTTGATCACCATACTTTCCCTTTGATGGGACCGGGAAAGTAAAATATAAAACAACCATGAAACACAAAAAATGTATTATAAGTCAACAAATTTTGAAATGTTATGCTGACGGCACAAACCAGCTTTCTATATCAACATATTTGAAAGGCAAATAACCTTGGTAGCTGAAGCCTTACGAAAAAAAAAATTATGTAACTAGTAATATATACTTAAGCCATGATTTAAAAAGTGTAAAAATATCCCCATTCCATTTAAAAAATAATTCAAAGAATAATATAAAAACTCCTAGTCATACCAACCACATAAAATTTATTGAATCTGGTTGAACAGATGGGCAACATGTTTCGACCAAACAATGGCCATCACCAGCCTACATTACAAACTATAAAAAATTGTTAGAGATGCATCTAAAAATCAAAAATTAAGTTACTTAAAAAAAGTTAGATTGCTCGTGCAAAGATTGATTAACAAAATTGCATGAAAAAAGTAACTGAACATATATAAAAAAATCGGCTGTGTCACCCCAGAACTTTCCCGGCTCGACCGTAGAGAATATGTTATTAATTATTATTATTTTAATTACAAAATCCTAAGCATTACATTAATTTATGGAACAGATTAAAAATAGCGAGCTGATGGTGAATTAATATTTCAATGTTGGTAATGACACAAGCTGCGCATGCGCACGTTATATCATACTGCTACAATTAGGATCTCCTAACATCATGCGTGAAAACTATTGGGAATTCGGGAAAAAATTTCATACAATAATTGTAGGGAATTTTAAATGTGTATTTTTCTCGCCATCTAGCGGCGAAACTATGAGGAATTCGATAAAAGTTAAACATAAAAGTTAAAGAAAATTTGATGCTTTACAATTTTGCCCAAGAAAATTTTGCACTAAATACATTGTTTGTCCTCAAAATCAAGAAAAACTAGAGAAAACCTACATGCACATTTTTTACGCACCCTCTAGTGGCGAGACTATTGGAAATTCTGGAAAAAGTTTGAAACAAAAGTTATAGAGAATTTTATTCTCTAAAACTTTGTACTACAACATTTTGCACTAAAATGTATTGTTTGTCCTCAAAATCAAGAAAAATTATAGAAAACATACATGCACATTTTTTACGCGCCCTCTAGTGGCGCAACTATTCGAAATTTTGGATAAGGCTTAAGACAAAAATTGTAGGTAATTTTATGCTCTAAAATTTTGTAATACAACATTTTGCACTAAAATGTATTGTTTGTCCTTAAAATTTAAATAAAGCAAAAAATTGTTACATGTGTATTTAACCAATGTCGGTCTTGAGGACCCTCCACTATTCCAATTTAAACCAAAAACTAATGGTCGCATTCTAGGCACACACCGACCCTCCATACCAAATTTCAGATTGATTGGTCAAACGGTTCGGCAGTTATCGTGGAAGATTACACACAGACACACAGACACACAGACAGACCATACGCTGGAAATGGTCTCAATCTTCTTGGCGGACCTCAAAATGGATATTTCCATCGATATCTCGATTTTTTTTTTGCTCGTTCACCTTACTTTCCCTTTGATGGGTCCGGGAAAGTAAAAATTGAAAAATTATTACTTGAAAGAAAATTAAAAAAAAATCATTTGATACCACCATACAGTGTAAGAGAGAAATATCGTATTATATAGTATTTGATTTTGAATTTTATTACCTCATCATTCAACCACATTTAAGATAATGGATAACCTATTAGAATTATAATAATAATTTAACAATACCAAAATTCAGTAAAATACCTAATTTATCTTTATTTTCATTATTTGTATCATCCTATTTACTAAAAAACCAAACGAGCTCATATTACATAATAAAAACCGTTTTATAGTAGCCTAATTTCAAAAATGTATTATGTAACATTTTCGAATCGAAATTCATCAAAAGAGCTTGGCAATTTGCTATGCACTTTTTTTTTAAATTTGCATGTAACAAAACATTTTGTACTCGGATCTCTGCAATACGCTGCATGAATTATAACTAACCAATTAGTGTTGCGAAAAATTCTTGAAAAGTCAACGAATAATTGGATGAGTAAATTACATCCACTTTTTTTTTATAATTTTGATCTTGAGCGACACTTTATTATTCTGATTGATACTAATGAATAAATTCATTTTTCTATTTGACAAAACGTAAATTATATCAGACTGTCAAAATTAATAACAAATAAACCAACAACTGTAAAATTACTTGGTTGGTTTATATTTTATATAGTGTTGTATAAAAGAAGGGAAAGTGGGTGATATGAACTCATAATGTACGGCAGTGATAAAATTGAGTCGGTACAGACACTTCCTATTAATTTCTTATTCTCAGATTTATCTTTAAAAAGACAAATGACTTCAATACTGATTTTATATTCATTTATAAAGTAAATGAATTTTCCTAATAATCAACTTTAACAAACTTACAGTCTTATTCATAAAAATATTTTAATTCATGTTTTAAACGTGTATTAGTTAAAACGCTCTGTAAGCTTACAATACGCTTTAAAGTTTGTGCTATTCATAAATGTGTAGTAACAGGTTAGTAACCAATATACAGATAAAATGCACTTTTTAGGGATTTTAGTGAAGTAATGTTAATTTGTGAGTGTCAAAATTTTTATAACCTCGCCAAACGTCACAATTCAAACGTTTTTGTGTGCACCACACAGGGTGTCGATTTTCGAAATTCACACGATGGGATAGATCATCCGAGAGAAGTGATAAAGCACATCCCCGATTTTGATGCCAGAGTAAAGAAGTACGTATTTTTGAAATGATATGACCATGAAAAATAGGTATAATTTAGAACAGTGTTGTCAAATGTCTTTGTTCTGTTTGGACTACTGCTTAAGGAAAATATGATGTGATATGAACTACAAGTAGCTCATTTTGAAGTTTAAAGTAAATTTTACGTAACTTTTCAGTGAAATGCAATAAATGCATTCCATTAAAACATTTGCATTGCTTGAATATTAGGTGCAAAATGGAAACAAAAAAAAGAAACACTTCTGTAAACGACAGCCAAAAAAGGTGTTGACGCATTTTATGCAAGAACATAGTTATTTAAATTCTGGAAAATTTTCATCATCCCAGTTTACAAAAAATGCCATATTCAATCAAATAATTTTAACTATTTATAGGTTGGTTAGATGACGTACTACTGACAATGACAAAACTGCGCATGTGCCTGGAAAATATTTCAAACGATGGGATCAGGTTCTCACGTTTTATATCAAGCGATATGACAAGTGTCTATTTTGGTAGAAGTGATCATTCGAAAATACAGTTCTATTGAAAATCCTCATCCCTTCTCTTGAAATGACCGATCGTAGGGTTCGAAAATCGACACCCAGAAGATAAACTAACCGCTTAATACACTGGGAAAATTGATCAAAATTTGTAAATTTGTCTATCTAGACATACGAATTTTAAACATTTTTCCCAAAGGGCCGACAGGAACCTTCGCTTCTGTATTAGTTTATCTTCTGTGGTGTGCACATAAAGATTTATTGTAACGCAAAATTTAGATTTGAAAAATAAATGGTGTAGGGGTCTTTCAAGGGTGTTAGAGACAATCTTCACCACTATTTTATGTAATTCCATTTTTGACTATTTTAAGTTGGCAACAGCTGAACACAAAGTTCCCGCCAACTCGTAAAAGTAAACAGGCAGTCGAGATTCAGAAGTTGCTCGATTGACGTGTGTTTTTGTAAAGACGTGAGTCGTTTTTAGTAAAAGAATATTTTTAATTATCAAGCTCTGCCTTCTGGGCATCTTGACCCGAATATCATTCAAATTGTAAATCATGTATAAAGGTGTAAATAGTGTATAGTGTAAAGAAAAAAGTACAACAAAGTGCAGCGTCTCTCTTCAACGCCATTTTGCCGAGACCAACGAATCCCTAGAATCATACAGTCCACTTCCATTCTAACCTCCCGATAATGTTTCGCACAAAGGGGCGTAGATTCCAAAAAAAATATCCATTCTGCTCTAGCTCTTTTAGTTTCTGAGATAATTCAGTTTTTTTTTAAATGGTGAAAGCGCCACTTCTCAATAATACGTTGAAAAAATGTAAAAAAAAAAACAAATTTGAACGAAACCAACAGCTGTTCTCAATTCGAATCATCTATCTCTATCTAGAAATAAAATTTCATTTAAATCGGAGTAAAAAAATATCTTACCCGAAAAAAAATGGCAAGGTTATATTTAGCCTTCAAAAATCTTTTTTCAAAATTTAGATTTGAAAAATAAATGGTGTGGGAGTGTTTCAAGGGGCATAGATTCCAAAAAAAGTATCCATTCTGCTCTAGCTCTTTTAGTTTTTGAGATAATTCAGTTTCACGTATTTTTACTTTCCCGCTACTTATACGATATAATATAGAAATTTATATCGTGGCTTTAAATTTTCGAAAATATCGAAATTATGGCAAAAATATTGTCGTTTTTCACTTGTTTTTTTATTCTTTTATATTTTGAATCTTCTAGCATCTTTTATAAGATTTAGTGAGGGAAAGAGTAAAAATAATTTAAAATAAAAATACAAACACCAATAAAAAGAAAAAGAGTGCATGGGAAGACATTCACAACAGGTGAATTTATTCAAATAATTTACTAAATTTTGTTTGTAGTTATTGTTTTAGGTTTTTGAATTACACAATTTGTGCCTTATTTTCAGTTTTAATTCGTGTACTAGAACAAAGCGCACAATTGCCCAACTAAAAACATAATAGGATATGCAAAAAAAGCAGGTAGGTGAAGAAGGAGAAGGCGATGCAACAGCGTGAAATTTTCGGACTGTGCTCTAGCCAATTTTGTACATATTCTGCTGACCGAGGGTTAGCTAAGACCATGTACCTTAAATTTTGTAAAATATTACATACTGAAAGCTATTTAAATTTTTTATTACCTCTTTTCTGATCCAACAGCGTAATGTAGTGAGCCCTTGCAATTCTGGTGAAATTCCACGACCCCTACTATGAACAACTAGATCTTCACTCACCAATTCCACGGTATATGCCTTATCGGGGCTTTATTGAATCTATACTTCTTTTTAAATTCAATGTCTCACATAGGTCAATTTGTTTTATAGTTTTTACTCCGACGAACAGGAATTAAATTAATTGCATTTATCAAAGTAGTTGCATGTATATTGATAAATAAATTAAACGATTTCAAAATAAAACTGAATGTTATTTGAAAAAGTTAGGTCAAAATACGGTTAAAGTAGGGAACAGCCTGTTGTAAATTTAAGTTACAAAGCCGTTAAAAGGGGTTTGTAACGCTAATATACGTTTATGAATAATAATTTTTGGTGACAGCGCTATAAGTCTGTTGTTAGAGGTTTGTGAGTTTTTATGAATGCTGTTAAACTTTAAATGTGTTTTCTCCTTATTTTTTTATTCCATCCTCTCGGCCATAGACCTGCATTCATATAATTCATAATGCAACATATTCCATGTAAATATCTTACGTTGGTTATGTTGAAATTTTCGCAATATATTTAGCAGCTTGTCTCCTAGTTAAACGAAAACGTGCTTAAGTACTCGGCCCGATATTGCAATCTAGAACGCCTATTAAGGACACTAAAGAATGCAAACTCTTTCTCTCTCTCTTAAAATTTTAAAAATGAATTTTTTGCTCTTACCGTAATTATCTTAAAACCGCTGACGCTTCTAAAATGGGGGTTTAATTATTCTTTTTCAAGGGTTACTTCCGTTTGACGCCATCATAAATTGAAACGTAAACTAACTTAATTAGGTCGAGGATGTCTACTTTTACTGCTATTAAAAAGGTCGCTTTTGTGGTCAAAATTACTATAATTTATCGCAATTGTCTAACAAATTTTATAAAAATAAAAATACCAAATATAGTATATTATGTACCAAGGGACTAAAGTGATATATTAATATTTTAGTCCTACGGGAGTAAAAGTAGCACATTTGTCCCTAAAAATAAGAGTAAAGTGAAATGTTTAATTAATGTAATCTAAAAAATGATTCCTATTGTATTTTTATTATTCTTTAGAATTGAATACGCTATGCTGAAATTAATATTTATTCTGCTAAACAAAATACTGCATTCCTCTATTTACATTTAGTTACTACGTTCAATTTAATCATACAAAGAATAAGAACGAAATGAAATTAAAACGAAACCGTGTATGTTTTATAAGCATGAATACATAGCAAAGACTATTTCATTTTCTCGTAAAAACCCATCTCATTTCTAATGAGACTTCAGCTGGAAATTTCAATGGAATAAAAATCTCCAGAGAGCGAGCTTAATTTTCAGTATAGTATGAGCAAAGAGACATTTCTAATGAAATGTACATAATGAATCTGAAAACAAAAGTTTTCTCACCCTTTAATATGAGCCGAAAGCTTAAGAATTACACTCTAAATAATAATATATTATATACAGTTTTTTTTATATAATACCATAGCGTATTAAATTTTTAAAACAATGTTTTATCTTAATTATTTTTTGTTTAATGGACTTTCATTTTTGAAATCCACATTTTTACTTTCCCGGACCCATCAAAGGGAAAGTAAGGTGAACGAGTAAAAAAAAAATCGAGATATCGATGAAAATATCCATTTTGAGGTCCCTCAAGAAGATTGAAACCATTTTCAGTGTATAGTCTGTCTGTGTGTCTGTGTGTCTGTGTGCCTGTGTGTAATCTTCCACGATAACTACCGAACCGTTTGACGAATCAAGCTGAAATTTAGTACGGAGGGTCGGTGTATGCCTAGAATGCGACCATTAAATTTTGGTTTAAATTGGTCAAGAACGACATTGATTAAATACATATGTAAGAATGTTTTACTTTTTTTAAATTTTAAGGACAAACATTACACTTTATTGCAAAATGTTGTAGTACAAAGTTTTATAGCATAAAATTCCCTATAACTTTTTCCAGAATCTCCAATAGTTGCGCCACTAGAGGGCGCGTAAAAAATGTGCATGTATATTTTATCTAGTTTTTCTTGATTTTGAGGACAAATAATAGACTTTAGTGCAAAATGTTGTAGTACAAAGTTTTAGAGCATATAATTCCCTACAACTATTGTCTAAAACTTTTTCTAGAATTTGCAATAGTTGCACCACTAGAGGGCGCGTAAAAAATGTGAATGTAGGTTTTCTCTAGTTTTCCTTGATTTTGAGGACAAACAATGCATTTTGGTGCAAAATTTTCTAATGCAAAGTTGTAAAGCATCAAATTTGCTTTAATTTTGATGTTTAACTTTTTATCGAATTCGTCATAGTTTCGCCGCTAGATGGCGAAAAAAATACACATTTAGGATTTTCCATTTTTTTAAAATTGGAGGTAAATTATGCTCTTTAGTGCAAAATGTTTCAATGCAAAGTTGTAAAGCATAAAATTCCCTACAACTGTGGTATGAAAATTTTTCCCGAATTCCCAATAGTTTTCACACATGATTTTAGATCCTAATTGTACAACGTGCGCATGCGCAGCTTATGTCATTATCAACATTGAAATATCAATTCGGTAGACGTATTCGCCATCGGCTCGCCATTTTTAATGTGTTCCATAAAATAATGTAATGCTTAGTATTTTGTAATTATAATGATAATAATAAAAAATATATTCTCTACGGTCGAGCCGGAAAAGTTCTGTGGTGACACAGCCGATTTTTTTATCTATACAACAATGTAAAAAATTTAATTTTTTTTTCTGATTGGAAAAAAATATCGTCATCAGGAAACGGATTGGATCTGAGTGGGCACCATAGCTTATTTTAGGCTATTTAAGTAAGGAACAATTGCGTTACAGGATTTTTATAGTTAAATATGTTAGTTTGGCACCTAAATATGGAACCCGTTTTTACTTTTGCAGAGCCTAGTGAAATTGTTTCTTTTCAGTTTTTCCAACTCAAAAACAAAGCAAAATTTGAGACTTTTATGAAAATAGTTTTTTGAAGGAAAACATGTTGTCCATCGAATTTAATTTTTTTTACTATTTGTAGTACCAAAATAATTGAAAATCAAAACTAAAAATTTACGTAAAATTACGGTTTTTTCCAATAATTAAATGAAGGTAGCGACCAAATCAAGTAGTAGTCAGAAAAAAACAACCGGAAAACTCTGGAGGCCTGACGGTACTTTTTGGCCCGATCTGACTATGAGTCTAATAGATCTGCTCATCATCTCAGCGCCTGATAACTTATGACCACAAGAGTTATTGAGAAACGTTGACGGCCTGATGGTACTTTTAGGCCCGATCTGATGCTGGGTCAGTCAGGCGGATACATAGAAACCAGCAAAACATTATTTCCCGCAATTCGGCCATCTTGAATAAGCACAGCACTCAAAAACTTGCGACCGGAGAAGTCATTTGCCGTCCTCTACCGCTCAAAATATCAACTTCTCAATGTAGCAATAATGATAAAAAAGGTGTAAAATTTTCAATTCTTCATTTTTTGTTTAGTAAATGTTTTTGCGAAACCAACAGAAAACGAGAAAAAACAAATCCAAAATGATTTCAAGATAACGGCTAAAGTGAAGAGTGTTGTATACGCCTTTCCGGTTTTAGATTCCTCCAACTACCATACAACAGTCAATTTTTTTCTGGACCATTCGTCATACAAAAATCTATGTGAAATCCGTTGAGGTAATTTTTTTGTTCATATTAAGGTCACTTGTGACGTCATCAGTCTCCGCTAGACGAGATTTGACTGCGTGTGATCTGCTTCTGATCAGGTTAGGTAAGATTTATTTGGGTTTATGTCGAGATCTAATCAAAGCTGATTGAGCAGATCATGCGCAGTCAAATCTCATCTAGAGGAGTCTGATGACGTTACGAGTGATCTTGATATGAAAAACAAAAAATTTACAGAACGAACTTTAAGCCTAGATTAGATTGAGCGAGTTTACTAGCGAATTTAAAAGCGGGCGAGTCAGCTAGTGCGATAGTGAGAATGACACAGAAAACATTCCACTCGCTCAGTAGCAAAGTAATTAGTGGACACTCAAAACAAGAAGCACCGAGTAATTCGCAATTAATTCACTAGCTACTATGATAGTTTACAATTACCTAGTTGGCTAAGTAAGATTACACTGGGCAAATTTACTAGTAGCTAGTAAACTCGCTAACTGTGATCGAGGTTTTAGGGATTTATCACGGTATTTTGTATAAGGAATGGTCCAAGTCTCATAGCTTATTTACTCTCTATCTTCATCTCGATATCAATTTTAACTTAAACCAATACAAAAACAGGTGCTATAGAGAAGATTTTGAAAATTGTATATCTGGCGCTTTCTTTTATTAGTGAATACTATTTACGTAAAGTATTCCTCATTGGATAAAAATACTAATTTATCTCTTCAAATAAATTATAAAAATTTTACTTTAATTTAAAATTTCATATTTGCTTTATATCTAGAACCTAATTCAATTTAGACAATATTCATGAACGACTCAACATGGTGAATTAATCTCAATGGTTTCGCGAAAATAATTTTAGCGTAGGCAAAATACTAGGCAACACGCGTTACAAAAAATTGTTTAAAGAATTGCCTAGATCGTGAGAAATTTTTAGGTGACTACACACATAGATACATTTTAAAAAAATTGGTTTTATGTTCTCAGGAGATCTAAAACATGGTTTTTTTATCAGATCATAATACTTATGTACTATATTCTGTACCGAGAAAGTAAAAATATGTAGAATGAATTTTTCTCACGAGATTCTACCATTTCTCTATCCTAATTTCATGCCATGCCACGCTCTTTTTCCCAAGCTACATATTTCTTGTTTGAATTATTGCCTTCTTGAAGGTTTTCTATTTATTTTTTTAATATTACGCTACCTAAAACTCCTCCGCACTTGCCCTTTTTTTCGATTAGACATTTTATTCGCCAAGAATTCCTCATCTCACGATTTTTTAATTATTTCAAAAGGTTTTCTGAGTCGGTTTAATTAAAATATATGCAAATTTTTCTTAAATGTTTCGGATAATAAAATGTCTTACAAATAAATAAATAAATTCTTTTTAATTACTTCTTAGCTAATATCGATTGCGAGCTAAAATTAAAACTTGTTTTTTTGTATTATAGATAGAAATTAAAAAAAATTGACAACTTACAACATTTTTGAGTAAAGTTGTAAACTAAAAAATAACAATTATAATACATTCTTGTTAGTTGAATTCTCCATAGTTTTACCGCTAGACGACAAAAATATTGATGTAGGGTTTTTTGAATTTAAAAAACAAACAATGCAGTTTTGTGCAAAATATTCTAGTGCAAAAGAATTTCGCCGCTAGAGGGCGCGAAAACAATGTGAAAGTAGGTTTTTTCCAGATTTATCCTTGATTATAATATATTTTCGTATTTTCTAATTTAAGTAAAAATAAACACACTGTAGGTATACTATAATGGTTGTAGCGTTGAATTACTTAAATAAATTATAAAATGTGTAACATAACCGAGCACGGAAAAGTTTGTAAACAATTTTAGAATCACAGTCAAGGGTATTATAAAGATTCTTTCCTAACATCCTTTCAAGAAAGTTTCTCTTTACCTGTGAAAATTTATATTTTCATAAAGGGGGATTTTTTTGTTAACGACTTAAATATAATATTATTTTAATATAAGATAAACTGGAATTATGAATTATGTGTATAATTTTTGTTTTTATCCACAGATAACATAGCACTATTCTTCGATCGTTAACAATTTTGCCAATTATTTAGAATAAAAATTTATATTTTTTGATAATATAGTGAAAAACCTTCAGCGTTGCTTTTAGCAGTCATTTGGGTGGGTGACCCTTATTTGTAGAACTCTTAACTCACTTTAATACGTTATTCTGAAAAAGCGTCGAGATCAGTCTCTGAGGACGTTTTCTCATCCTTTATATTTGACATGGGAAAGGTTGACGTCTTATTTCTGCTTTATTACGTTTGTTATAAATTCTTTTTTTGCTTCTCCCGTTTTGGAAATGAAAGGCTTCTTTTAACGGAATTAAAAGTTACTAGGTGGCAAAACATGAATAACACAAAGTTTGTGTGTTTTGCATACTCTTTTGAAAAAAAAATTAATTATTGTAAGACTAACGAAATATAAAAATAAATAAAAAATATAAAACCATGTTATGTACCATATTGTAATTATATATTAACAAATTTAAAGAATTAAATAAATCCAGTAAGCTAACAGTATCCAAGTAGCTCAGACAGACGGCTTTAGTTGACTTAGGTCGTCAAAATTCGAAACCGTTCTCGAGTCATCGCTGAGATAGACCAAAAGACGGACAAACGGACAGACAGACGGTTGATGTTGACTTAGGTCAATTTAAAACAGTAGCAGGGCGAGCTAAGATAATCAGCTATTGATTGCTGAAAACAGTTCCAAAATTCGAAACCGTTCTCGAGTTATCGCTATGACAGACGGACTGACAGACCGACAAACGGATATAAATTATAGTATTTTTCTTTTATAATTAAATAAAAACCATCTAAGAATGCGCAATTTAGCATTGCCAAGACGAAGTTTTAATTCACAAATTTTAAAATTTTATACCTAGGTACAAATTTTTAGTTAAGTTATGACGATCTCTAACATTGCCGGTTAAGTGAATATGATCTCTAATATTACTTTTTGTGTTTGAAGTTTAGCGTAGGTACGGTTAAGTTACCTTATGTTGATGGATTTTTTTAAGATAGACTAAAAAAGAGAAAAAGTGAAAACTAGAATTGTAAATATAATAATATATTTTAACAAATGTCGAATTAATACATTTATTTGTTCTTTTTTTAAAAATTATTTCCATGTTGAATTTTTATTGTGGAAAATATGAAGAAATTTATTTTCAGACTGTACGTCATCTTTTTTATTCGTGCTTTTTTAATCGATTTATATTCTATTATTTTTGTTGTTTTTATCTTTTCGACAAATCCATGGAATATGTGATGCAAGTGACAAATAGCCTCTTTCTTGTCTGCCGGTTTCCATTTCACGTTTCACAATAAAAATCGGTTGGCTCTAAATCAAAGCAAGTAAAATTGAGCTTTTATACTTTTTTACAAAATAAAATATATCTAACAATTTTAAAACGGATAAAAATAATCAATTTAGGAAAATTAGAAGCACTTTCTGTCAGTAGATAGAACGTCCTTTAACTTTAAAGACTCAATAAGTAAAGGCAATGACGTTTAGAATAAAACTTTACAAGTTGATTTCTCATACAATTGTCACAATCTAAACGTCATTGTCATTAGTTATAGAACCGTTAAAGTTAAAGAACGTTCTATCTACTGACAGTTTGAGTTTATTGAAAATGACTATATTTATAAAAATTAAGTTGATGGTGGTCTTGTAAAGGCGAAACGTCACAGACAATTTTTTTCCATTGAGCTAACTTATCAATTATTTTTAAAAAGTATACAGGATAGCGCAAATTCGTGTTGAGAATACAAAATTTTTTTCTCATTTAATAATCTTGGTCTCTGTTCAATTAAAATTGGCGCCACCCTATATACGCATAACAGGATAACCGTTATATTTTATTGAAGACATTTAAATATAAATTAAACACTCAACTTAAACTTTCAAGGTTTCCTTAATCGAATTTGATAAAATCGTATCAATAGAGAGCCATAACAACGGTTTGCCACGAAAGTTGTTGCAAACTAGTTATAATTACTAAGTTCTGGCTTCGAGGCCATTTCTCTTCCCCTCTCTTACTCCTTCTCTCTTACACTGTTTTATTTATGGAGGCAAGAATTCAATAGAAGAATCCAGATAAGAGCTTGGCCTAATTCAGAACTGTAACGTATCTTTCCCAGAAGGAATTCCAACCAGACAATGAAGACCCTTCCACGTTTCTACAGTGAACCATTAAAATCTCGAGATCGGAATTTACTCTGGAGTTTTCCGTTAGGATGAGGAGACACTTGGGACTTTACAAGGTGCACGTCAATAGGACTTTATAATAAGATAATGAAATTTTTGAAAAAGTTTGAACTAGACAAAGGAAAAGTGATATAGCGGTAATTTTAACGAAATATCTACCAATTTTATAAATATTGTAATATATAAAAAAGTTATTTATAAATAATAATTATATTAAGAAAAATGATGTTTTTTATTAATAGTATTATGAAATAGTGGTCCCCCAATTTAAAATTGCCAAGTTTTTTTTATTTTGTTTTTTCAAGTAATAATTTTTTTTTAAATTATAAACTAATTGGCATTTTTAGCATCTATAATAAACTATACTAAACATTCATACCTTAACCTACAAATTTACTTTTTCTACATATACAACTTATGATTCCTTTGAAATTCTAATTACCAAAATATACCTAATCACAATAATACTAATTAAATTGTTTAAATTATGTTACTATTCGATATGAACACATGTGTGGCAATAAGTTTATATTGATATGGAATTAAAACGAATTAAATTTTTTTAATATAAAATTTATAAGTCATAAAAACCATTAAAATTAAATTTTTGTTTAGTAAAGAAAGTAACACTTTGTACATAAATTACCCTACCTTAATGGTAAACTGCCATCTTAATAATTTGGTTCAAATTAAGTAATATCAAAAATTGAAGTATTACGATTGGTGGTAATTAACAATGAAAAAACTTATCTATTAATGGGACATTTCTAGTAAAAAAGAGTAAATAATTCCAGGAAGTAAATTCAATACAAAATCTTAATAAACATCCAAATAAATTCAATTTAATGTTTAAAAATCCAAATTTTCAAACATTTAATAATAAAGCATTTTGATTGGTCCATTGACATAATTTTTTATCAAACAGCTTTGCTTTTCTACGTTGCTAAGAGGGAACTAAGGGGGTGTTAATTTCGGAATTTGAAAAAGAGGATATGTTCAAAACTTTCGTCTAAAATAGATAAATTTTTCTTTAAAATAAATTGAAATAAAATATTCATCATATTTGTGACGCGCTTTCATTCTTCCAAAAAAATTTGCCGTCACTATGACACCCACGGCTTCGGTATTCTACTAGATTGCCTCGGACACCAGATTTTTGGGATGGTTTACTCCACTTACTCTCGATCTACTGCCTCAAGAGTACCAGGGTAGCAACAGATGGAGGTTACAGTAATTCCAGGGGTCTGTTGTCGTAGACTGTTTAGCGGTGCACGGTGTAAAACAGGATTTAATTTTTTCACAGTGCCGAACCTGAATTTACCGGTTGCTTTTGTTAAAATAATTAAAAAAAATTACAAATGACTATTATCTTTAAAATTATTAACACGTGCCTATGCTTCACTAACTACGGAAAGCTATATTAAAACTTGCGGTGTTCTTAAGCAATTAATAACCAAATGCCACAGATTATTTGCAGATTAAATTCTTTTTTTTAAATATGCAAGCAAAATTCTTCGGTATATGATAGGATAAATAAAAGCAGTATAAATCAACATTAAGAAAATTAATTTAAAAAAAAAATAAATTGTACGGAATTCAAAAATAAACAGAAAAATTACTGATCTTCTAAATTTGGTTCAGTGTTCTCTGAATAAGAGGCTTCCTATGGTCCTGCTCTATGCAGAGACCACTAGGGCGATATTCCCGAACCTCTGAACCCAGTTCCCAAAAACCAGCTTTCCACTTTTAATTCAAAGCGTTTCGGATAAACAGCCGTGTATGTCCCTGCTCTATGCAGAGGACACCAGGGATATCACTACAAAACCTTCGGACCAAAAGAGTTTTAGATTATATTTGTTTTAAACTTTATGAGTTTAAAACAAGTATGAAATATTTTATTTTATACAAATACGCAGGAAATGTATTGCCAATTAAAACCTCAGTGCAGTCAAATGATATTTATTGTTTAACTAGTAAAATAAAATTATATACAAGAATAAAATATTCTTACCTTTAATAAGAAACAAAACAAAAAAAAAACAAAAACGTGCACAAATCAGTTCGGTCGGTCTGTATACAGTTTTAATTTAAAGCGGCACAAGCAGAAGTAGAAGAGCAGAGAGAGATTTTAGCGGCTCCTGGCCTTTTTAACAGTTTTCCCAGCCCCACTTAACAAAGGTCCCATTAAATCAAAAAATATGCGCGATAGTCTACGGAACTGATTTGTTCGGTTTGTATTAACAATTTACAAAATTAAAAATCCGAAGAAGTAGGGAATCCAAAGAAATAGGAATTCCAAAAGAATGAATATTTTGTATATATGTTAATAAATTAAGAGGGGTGTCAATAACTCAAAAGTAAAGCAGTTAATACCGTAAAAATAAAATTAGTTAAATAATAATAATCAAAAAAAATAACTTCGTTACATATTAAATAAATTAAATATAAACAAATATTCTTCTAAAAATGTAAAATTATGTATATAAAATAAATAGTAAGTCAAATTCAAATCACATACCCTGAAGAAAAATTTTGGCCAGCCTCTATGAAGGATCGTAGAAAATTGTACAGAGGACAAAACAGGAGCCTTCAAACATAGAAACTTTCAGTGTACTTTTCAGTGAAGGTAATCAAAAGTCTTTCATAAAAAAAATACATTTTTCTCATCAAGCAAGAAATTTATATCGGGAATGATTTCCCAATCCCAATTTTACTGGTACGTCTTTAATGATTATCAAATATTATACCGATTGATAATTTATCATACAACCTCGAATTCAATGTTTTACTATGCAGTATTACGCATGTGATATTAGAGAAAAAGAAGGGGAATATGAAAATGAAAAGAAATAGGAAAAGGAAAAGAGGAACATAGCTCTCACCCCCTACTATCAGTGTAGTCGGTCTACTAAAATATAAATTATGAATGCGGATAGGGGGGGGGGGAGATTGGTTTTGTTGACTGCGGATTTCGAGGATATCCATTAGCCTAGCCCTACTATTTTTATTTATGCCACGTTTGTGATTGGTACAATTGTTATTTATTTTTGTTCGTATGAATGCGGATAAATTAGAATATATGGATAAGACTACAATATACACTAAAACATGGCTAATTTTAGAGTACTAATTACATTATGTTTAATATCTTTCAAAAATTTGTTGCTTTAACTATATTTTGTTGCTCTTTCTAATATGAGTTTAAATACTATGGACCATTTAATAACCGATAAATACCGATATAATCTAATGCCGTTAGGCACTACACGAATCAACAAGAAAGATAGATTTTTATACCGAAATATAAAAGGATCGATCGTCCTTCAGTGTTCATTGGTTTTTGTAAACAAAAACTTTTCGGCGTCGAATGTCGCTATGGAACGATTGCCTACAGACTGCACTGCACATCTGACTGATCTTTAATTAAGTCAAAAATTAATAAAATTAACGGTAATTGCCAAATTTTAAATTTTCCATTACGGTTCCATGATATTTAAATCCATTTATATTGTAAGTATTTTAGAATTCTCAAAATGCGTACAAATATTTAAACTGTGTAAACTTTAAAGATGCAACAAGCTTATGATTTTTTTTAATTCTCCTTATCAAACAAACAATAAAACAATAATGTTTTGATAGTTCCTTGAAGAACGTCAATGTATTAGATTTGATTGTTAATTGTAAAGTGATTTTGAAGTGCGATTTTGCTGTCTGGAAAAATGTTTTCCAACACTGAATTAACTAATATGTGTTATTTTAAATGGAACACTCTGTATATTTTGATGGCATTTAAAAGAGCGATTCATCTTCTTTTAAAAAATGTATAATTTAATATCTTTTGCTTTTCTATCAACAAAAATATTTGAAAATTCAAGAAACACTGCATTTTTCTTTATGGAAAAAGGACATTTAATAAAAATTTTACAAAAAATTTATTCAGAAACAAAAATAACATTAGGGGCATTATCAAAAACATTCTGACAGCTATATTAGAAAAATCGCTACAAAATTAAAATTAAAAAATCGCACAAAATGTTAAAAATTCGCAAAAACACAAAAAATCTAAAAAAACTGCAAAAAAACGCGAAAAAAATCTCAAAAAATGGCAAATATTCGGAAAAATCGCAAAAATGGCAGAAAATTACAAATAAAAAAATGTCAAAAAAAAGCAAAAAATGGCAAAAAACTGCAAAAAAAACCCAAAAAATGTTAATTAATCGAAAAAATCGCAAAGAATGGCAGAAAAACGCAAATAATCGGAAAAATAAAAAAAATAGGAAACATTTGAAAATAATTAAAAAATGACAAAAAATCTGAAAAATTAAAGAAATAAGAAAAGATAAGAAAAAAATTGCAAAATATCGCAAAAATGTCAAAAAAACCGCAAAAACTCGCGGAAACCGCAAAAATCGCGAAAACTCACAAAAATTGCAAAAAATCGAAAATAATTGGGAAACAAAAAACTATCGGAATAAATTAAAATATACAGAAACAAAGAATAAATCGCAAAAAACCGCAAAAACCCGAAAAAATGGAAAATTTCAGAAAAAAAGTGAAAGAAAAATTCAGGAAACATTGTTAAAAATTGATAAACCGAAAACACAAAAAATGGTAAAAAAATTGCGAAAACACAAAAAATGGTAAAAAAATTGCAAAAAATAACAAAAAACCTTTCAAAATATCAAAAATTGCATAAATTGTAAAAAATTGAAAATAATTGGGAAACAAAAAGCAATTGGAAAAAATTAAAATATAGAGAAACAACGAAAAAATCGTGAAAAATTACAACAAACCGCAAAAACAAACGAAAAAAATGGATAGTATCAGAAAAAAAATTGAAAGAAAAAATCATGAAACATTGGGTAAGTTGAAAAATCGAAAAGACAAAAAAAAAATGCCAAAAAAAATTGCAAAAGAATCTTACAAACTGTCAAAAAAATTGCGCAAATTGCAAAAAATCGAAAATTTTTGTGAAACAAAAAACAATCGGAAAAAATTAAAATATACATAAACAACGAAAAAATCGAAAAAAATACAATAAACCGCAAAAAACCGAAAATAAATGGATAATATCGGAAAACATAATTGATAGAAAAATTAGGAAACGTAGGGTAAAATTGAAAAATCGAGAAGACAAAAAAAATAACAAAAAAAATTGCATAAATTGCAAAAAATCGGAAAAATGTTAAAAAACCGCAAAAACTCGCGGAAACCGCAAAAATTGCAAGAAATCGAAAATAATTGGGAAACAAAAAACTATCGGAATAAATTAAAATATAGAGAAATATCTAATAAATCGTGAAAAATTAAAAAAAAACCGCAAAAAAAACGAAAAAAATAGATAGTATCAGAAAAAAAATTGAAAGAAAAAATCATAAAACATTAGGAAATATTGAAAAATCGAAAAGACAAAAAAAATTGCAAAGAAAACTTACAAAATGTCAAAAATATTGCACAAATTGCCAAAAATCGCAAAAATGTCAAAAAACCGCAAAAATTCGCGGAAACCACAAAAATCGCGAAAACTCAAAAAAATTGCAAAAAATCGAAAATAATTGGGAAACAAAAAACTATCGGAATAAATTAAAATATACAGAAACATCGAAAAAATCGTCAAAAATTACAAAAAACCGCAAAAAAACGAAAAAAATGGATAGTATCAGAAAAAAAATTGAAAGAAAAAATCATGAAACATTGGGAAAAGTTGAAAAATCGAAAAGACAAAAAAAAATCGCAAAAAATACAAAAAAGGGAGTAGGCACATACAGCATTTTTGTAACTTTTACATTATTTATTACTATTAATTACATTATTAGTTTTATTAAATGTTTGTGATGTTTTGTTGCTAAATAATTTATTTGTCAGATTTGTTAATTTTTATTTACTGTTAGTTTTTCCATAAGGAAAAATGGAGTGGTTCTTGAAATCTCAAATATCTTTGCTATTAGGAAAGCAAAAGATATCAAATTATACATTTCTTAAAAGAAGATAATAATAAATCTTTATTAATAAATCCTACAAAGAGGTGGCGCAGTTTAGCTCTTTTAAATGTCATCAAAACATACAGGATGTTCCATTTAAAATAATACATTTTTTCCATTTATTTTGAAAAAAAATACTAGATCACCCTGTATTGACGAAATAAAATGTAAACAAACTTCATAAAAAACTTTTGGGTAAACGAAAACAATTAGTGAAAACCCGTTTTATTTAGAGTAATTAAAACATTGTGCATTTACATTTAAAATCGATCACTCTTATTTTGGACACCCTGTATATTCCGGATATAACTAATTACCTAAATTTAAATTACATTTTATTATTATATATTTGTAAAAAAAATAAAAAATATCAATTTACGGAATATAGATCATAACATTATGTGATAATTTATTGTTTGATAGATTAGACGTTGAGTGAATTCTCTTGTTTATCCTCTTATGACATTGCGGTCGATGAGATTACTGTAGATGCGGTCAGACTGAATGACATAGAACACGGTATGTTCAATTGCATTAAGTTTGGTGAACTGAAAATAACACGTAGGTAAATACCTACATGTTGTAAGTAGCTCAATACAATATGTCTTCTAATATTAACAAAGTAAGGGTTAAGTTATAGCATAATTAAAAGCTGTATTTATGAGTATCTATATGAATATACAGGGTGAGACTACCGGTAATGCCTCGTTCTCTAGAACTAAAAGTAAACATAAATAATAAATAATTACATGACGACTAGCTAAATTCTATCAATCGTCCTTTCCCGGTATACGAAACAGTTTTTTACTTTAAAGAATTTTTCCGATATATCAAATAAATCAACTGTACTAATATTTCTTTTGTTTTGAATCATTTTTAACACATAAAAATCAATCATTTTCTGATCATATTTTTCTTCTAGAATAAATTTTTGTTAATGGATCATTTTTTTATTAATTATGATCATTTTTAACATTTAACAATTAATTTAGAATTATTTTTGGACCTCTATGATCAATTTTTGTCATTTTTTACGAGAATAATTTTTTGTGCATTTTAACATTCACGTGAATTTTCTAGAAATCTTTAAAAATCAATTTTGTTTTGAATCATTTTTAACACATAAAAATCAATCATTTTCTGATCATATTTTTCTTCTAGAATAAATTTTTGTTAATGGATCATTTTTTTATTAATTATGATCATTTTTAACATTTAACAATTAATTTAGAATTATTTTTGGAACGCTAGGATCAATTTTTGTTATTTTTTACGAGAATAATTTTTTGTGCATTTTAACATTCACATGAATTTTCTAGAAATCTTTAAGGATCAATTTTGTTTTGGATCATTTTTAACACATGAAAATCAATTATTTTCTGATCATATTTTCCTTCTAGAATAAATTTTTGTTAATGGATTATTTTTTTGTTAATTATGATCATTTTTAACATTTAACAAATAATTAAGGATTATTTTTGGACCTCTAGGATCAATTTTTGTTATTTTTTACGAGAATAATTTTTGGCTCATTTTAACATTCACATGAATTTTCTAGAAATCTTTAAGGATCAATTTTGTTTTGGATCATTTTTAACACATGAAAATCAATTATTTTCTGATCATATTTTCCTTCTAGAATATTTTTTTGTTAATGTATAACACCAAATAATTATTTTCTGTTTATTTTTTATCCCTGGGATCATTTTTTGTTCATTCTGATCACTTTTAACACCCAAGAATTATTTAAATTCATTTTGGGGCTTCTAGGATCATTTTTTGCATTCTTAAGGGTGGAAAATTACTTTCTGATTATTTTTTGTTAATTATGGTAACTTATGATTGGGCTTTATTTTTGAATTTTAATAAAACAGCAAAATAATAAAGAAATATTAGTGGAAGAGAGTGTTAAAATTATAAAATGAATTCAGTAAATGTCATATTTCAATTATTTTTTTACATAGAAATTTTGTATAATTATCGAAAAATTTACATTTTAGAAAAATCCTGTACAGTCATAATATTTTTTAACATTTTTTCAGTCCTGTCTTTCATCCTTAAATTTAATATGTTATGCGCCAATTTAACAAAAATAACTTTAAACACAAATTTCTGATTAGGTTGGTAAATAGAGTAATTTTAAAATGGCGGAAATAAAATAAACAATTTGAAAGGTAACTGCTATTTGTTAATCAACTTCAATGGAATAGAAAGAACGGAATAAAAATAACTTATTGTTTTCAAACTAAAAAGAAAAGATCATTCACAGTAGTGGGAATCTGCTATTGATATTTGTTCAGGAGAGTAAATAGAAAACATTTCATTCAGTTTTAAAATCGTGTAATAATTAATTAAATAACTCAAGAATTTGTAAACATTTATTAAAAAAGATAATTTTCTCTACAGTTTCACATTGACAAAAAATAAATTATTTAAATATTTGACTGTAACTAAACAGTCGAACTTTGACTTTAATATTTTTAAATAATAGAGACTCTTTGCCAATCAAAAATAAAGTATGCTTTTATTAAACGAACCTAAAATAAAATATCCTGTAAATAATTTTTTGCAGCTATTGAGGTTTAATTATATCTAATTTAATAAAATTTCAATTTATTTTACTTTTTGCCTCTTGCTTAGCCAATTAAAATCTAAACACTCTTCATAGATATAGATAAAATTTTAAGTTAGTTTAAGTATCTTTTTTCATGCCTGTTTTTGCTTAATAATATTGCACCTTCGATTTTAATGATACTTTAATACAGTTTTACTTTATTTGATATGTACGCATGCGTATTTTAAATAACAATAAAAATTTTATTTTAATTTAAATAAATTTTTTATTTAAAGCCAATACTCTTTTTTACTTGACCTATTCTCTCTGACACTTTCTGGTGAATTACTTAATGATGACCGAAAAAGATAAAAACTGTCTTCATATAAATTATTCTCCCAGAGGTAGGTCTACAAATTCTTTTCCAAATGGATTTGTAGCTGTGTACAAAATTATAAATGTTTAAGTGTACTTACAGTTAACTGGGAAAGAATTTTATCCAAAAGCGATTCGACATATTCAAATGCTTCATTTATGACGTAAAATTGTGTAGATCTTAAGCATGTTCGCAAAGCCCACGAAAAAGGTTCTGTTCTCAAGTTCCACGAAGCAGACTGGAAAACATTTATATTTAAACATAAAAAATTAATACCGGAGTAATTAACGAGTATTTTTAATCTTTTCAAAAAATTGCTGACAGTTTGCATTGATTTATAAAAAAATGGTGGAAGTACAATGTTGGATTACTTAAAAAAATGGTGGAAATCCAATGTTGGATTACTTAAAAAATGGTGCAAGTACAATGTTGAATTACTTAATAAACGGTGGAAGTACAATGTTGGATTACTTAAAAAAATTGTGGAAATACAATGTTGGATTACTTAAAAAAATGGTGGAAATACAATGTTGGATTACGTAAAAAAATGGTGGAAATACAATGTTGGATTGCTTAAAAAAATGGTGGAAATACAATGTTGGATTATTTAAAAAAATGGTGGAAATACAATGTTGGATTACTTAAAAAATGGTGCAAGTACAATGTTGAATTACTTAATAAACGGTGGAAGTACAATGTTGGATTACTTAAAAAAATGGTGGAAATACAATGTTGGATTACGTAAAAAAATGGTAGAAGTCCAATGCTGGTTTACGTAAAAAAATGATGGAAGTCCAATGTTGGCTTACTTAAAAAAATTGTGGAAGTACAATCTTGGATTACGTAAAAAAATGGTGGAAGTCCAATGTTGGATTACTTAAAACAATGGTGGAAGTACAATGTTGGATTGCTTAAAAAAATGGTGGAAGTACAAAGTTGGATTACTTAAAAAATGGTGGAAATACAATGTTGGATTACTTAAAAAAATGGTGGAAGTACAATGTTGGATTACTTAAAAAAATGGTGGAAGTATAATGTTGGATTACGTAAAAAAATGGTGGAAAACAATGTTGGATTACTTAAAAAAATGGTGGAAGTACAATGTTGGATTACTTAAAAAAATGGTGGAAGTATAATGTTGGATTACGTAAAAAAATGGTGGAAATACAATGTTGGATTACTTAAAAAAATGGTGGAAGTACAATGTTGGATTACTTAAAAAAATGGTGGAAGTATAATGTTGAATTACTTAATAAACGGTGGAAGTACAATGTTGGATTACGTAAAAAAATGGTAGAAGTCCAATGCTGGTTTACGTAAAAAAATGATGGAAGTCCAATGTTGGCTTACTTAAAAAAATGGTGGAAGTACAATCTTGGATTACGTAAAAAAATGGTGGACGTACAATGTTGAATTACTTAAAAAAATGGTGGAAATACAATGTTGGCTTACTTAAAAAAATGGTGGAAGTACAATCTTGGATTACGTAAAAAAATGGTGGAAGTCCAATGTTGGATTACTTAAAACAATGGTGGAAGTACAATGTTGGATTGCTTAAAAAAATGGTGGAAGTACAATGTTGGATTACTTAAAAAAATGGTGGAAGTACAATGTTGAATTACTTAACAAAATGGTGGAAGTACAAAGTTGGATTACTTAAAAAATGGTGGAAATACAATGTTGGATTACTTAAAAAAATGGTGGAAGTATAATGTTGGATTACTTAAAAAAATGGTGGAAGTACAATCTTGGATTACTTAAAAAAATGGTGGAAGTACAATGTTGAATTACTTAAAAAAATGGTGGAAATACAATGTTGGCTTACTTAAAAAAATGGTGGAAGTACAATCTTGGATTACGTAAAAAAATGGTGGAAGTCCAATGTTGGATTACTTAAAACAATGGTGGAAGTACAATGTTGGATTGCTTAAAAAAATGGTGGAAGTACAATGTTGGATTACTTAAAAAAATGGTGGAAGTACAATGTTGAATTACTTAACAAAATGGTGGAAGTACAAAGTTGGATTACTTAAAAAATGGTGGAAATACAATGTTGGATTACTTAAAAAAATGGTGGAAGTATAATGTTGGATTACTTAAAAAAATGGTGGAAGTACAATGTTGAATTACTTAAAAAAATGGTGGAAATACAATGTTGGCTTACTTAAAAAAATGGTGAAAGTACAATGTTGGATTACGTAAAAAAATGGTGGAAGTCCAATGTTGGATTACTTAAAAAAGTGGTGGAAGTACAATGTTGAATTACTTAAAAAAATGGTGGAAGTACAATGTTGGATTACTTAAAAAAATGGTGGAAGTCCAATGTTGGATTACTCAAAACAATGGTGGAAGTACAATGTTGGATTACTTAAAAAAATGGTGGAAATACAATGTTGGATTACGTAAAAAAATGGTGGAAATACAATGTTGGATTGCTTAAAAAAATGGTGGAAATACAATGTTGGATTATTTAAAAAAATGGTGGAAATACAATGTTGGATTACTTAAAAAATGGTGCAAGTACAATGTTGAATTACTTAATAAACGGTGGAAGTACAATGTTGGATTACTTAAAAAAATGGTGGAAATACAATGTTGGATTACGTAAAAAAATGGTAGAAGTCCAATGCTGGTTTACGTAAAAAAATGATGGAAGTCCAATGTTGGCTTACTTAAAAAAATGGTGGAAATACAATGTTGGATTACTTAAAAAAATTGTGGAAATACAATGTTGGATTACTTAAAAAAATGGTGGAAATACAATGTTGGATTACGTAAAAAAATGGTGGAAATACAATGTTGGATTGCTTAAAAAAATGGTGGAAATACAATGTTGGATTATTTAAAAAAATGGTGGAAATACAATGTTGGATTACTTAAAAAATGGTGCAAGTACAATGTTGAATTACTTAATAAACGGTGGAAGTACAATGTTGGATTACTTAAAAAAATGGTGGAAATACAATGTTGGATTACGTAAAAAAATGGTAGAAGTCCAATGCTGGTTTACGTAAAAAAATGATGGAAGTCCAATGTTGGCTTACTTAAAAAAATGGTGGAAATACAATGTTGGATTACGTAAAAAAATGGTAGAAGTCCAATGCTGGTTTACGTAAAAAAATGATGGAAGTCCAATGTTGGCTTACTTAAAAAAATGGTGGAAATACAATGTTGGATTACTTAAAAAAATTGTGGAAATACAATGTTGGATTACTTAAAAAAATTGTGGAAATACAATGTTGGATTACGTAAAAAAATGGTGGAAATACAATGTTGGATTGCTTAAAAAAATGGTGGAAATACAATGTTGGATTATTTAAAAAAATGGTGGAAATACAATGTTGGATTACTTAAAAAATGGTGCAAGTACAATGTTGAATTACTTAATAAACGGTGGAAGTACAATGTTGGATTACTTAAAAAAATGGTGGAAATACAATGTTGGATTACGTAAAAAAATGGTAGAAGTCCAATGCTGGTTTACGTAAAAAAATGATGGAAGTCCAATGTTGGCTTACTTAAAAAAATTGTGGAAGTACAATCTTGGATTACGTAAAAAAATGGTGGAAGTCCAATGTTGGATTACTTAAAACAATGGTGGAAGTACAATGTTGGATTGCTTAAAAAAATGGTGGAAGTACAAAGTTGGATTACTTAAAAAATGGTGGAAATACAATGTTGGATTACTTAAAAAAATGGTGGAAGTACAATGTTGGATTACTTAAAAAAATGGTGGAAGTATAATGTTGGATTACGTAAAAAAATGGTGGAAAACAATGTTGGATTACTTAAAAAAATGGTGGAAGTACAATGTTGGATTACTTAAAAAAATGGTGGAAGTATAATGTTGGATTACGTAAAAAAATGGTGGAAATACAATGTTGGATTACTTAAAAAAATGGTGGAAGTACAATGTTGGATTACTTAAAAAAATGGTGGAAGTATAATGTTGAATTACTTAATAAATGGTAGAAGTCCAATGCTGGTTTACGTAAAAAAATGATGGAAGTCCAATGTTGGCTTACTTAAAAAAATGGTGGAAGTACAATCTTGGATTACGTAAAAAAATGGTGGACGTACAATGTTGAATTACTTAAAAAAATGGTGGAAATACAATGTTGGCTTACTTAAAAAAATGGTGGAAGTACAATCTTGGATTACGTAAAAAAATGGTGGAAGTCCAATGTTGGATTACTTAAAACAATGGTGGAAGTACAATGTTGGATTGCTTAAAAAAATGGTGGAAGTACAATGTTGGATTACTTAAAAAAATGGTGGAAGTACAATGTTGAATTACTTAACAAAATGGTGGAAGTACAAAGTTGGATTACTTAAAAAATGGTGGAAATACAATGTTGGATTACTTAAAAAAATGGTGGAAGTATAATGTTGGATTACTTAAAAAAATGGTGGAAGTACAATCTTGGATTACTTAAAAAAATGGTGGAAGTACAATCTTGGATTACGTAAAAAAATGGTGGAAGTCCAATGTTGGATTACTTAAAACAATGGTGGAAGTACAATGTTGGATTGCTTAAAAAAATGGTGGAAGTACAATGTTGGATTACTTAAAAAAATGGTGGAAGTACAATGTTGAATTACTTAACAAAATGGTGGAAGTACAAAGTTGGATTACTTAAAAAATGGTGGAAATACAATGTTGGATTACTTAAAAAAATGGTGGAAGTATAATGTTGGATTACTTAAAAAAATGGTGGAAGTACAATCTTGGATTACTTAAAAAAATGGTGGAAGTACAATGTTGAATTACTTAAAAAAATGGTGGAAATACAATGTTGGCTTACTTAAAAAAATGGTGGAAGTACAATCTTGGATTACGTAAAAAAATGGTGGAAGTCCAATGTTGGATTACTTAAAACAATGGTGGAAGTACAATGTTGGATTGCTTAAAAAAATGGTGGAAGTACAATGTTGGATTACTTAAAAAAATGGTGGAAGTACAATGTTGAATTACTTAACAAAATGGTGGAAGTACAAAGTTGGATTACTTAAAAAATGGTGGAAATACAATGTTGGATTACTTAAAAAAATGGTGGAAGTATAATGTTGGATTACTTAAAAAAATGGTGGAAGTACAATGTTGAATTACTTAAAAAAATGGTGGAAATACAATGTTGGCTTACTTAAAAAAATGGTGAAAGTACAATCTTGGATTACGTAAAAAAATGGTGGAAGTCCAATGTTGGATTACTTAAAACAATGGTGGAAGTACAATGTTGGATTGCTTAAAAAAATGGTGGAAGTACAATGTTGGATTACTTAAAAAAATGGTGGAAGTACAATGTTGAATTACTTAACAAAATGGTGGAAGTACAAAGTTGGATTACTTAAAAAATGGTGGAAATACAATGTTGGATTACTTAAAAAAATGGTGGAAGTATAATGTTGGATTACTTAAAAAAATGGTGGAAGTACAATCTTGGATTACTTAAAAAAATGGTGGAAGTACAATCTTGGATTACGTAAAAAAATGGTGGAAGTCCAATGTTGGATTACTTAAAACAATGGTGGAAGTACAATGTTGGATTGCTTAAAAAAATGGTGGAAGTACAATGTTGGATTACTTAAAAAAATGGTGGAAGTACAATGTTGAATTACTTAACAAAATGGTGGAAGTACAAAGTTGGATTACTTAAAAAATGGTGGAAATACAATGTTGGATTACTTAAAAAAATGGTGGAAGTATAATGTTGGATTACTTAAAAAAATGGTGGAAGTACAATCTTGGATTACTTAAAAAAATGGTGGAAGTACAATGTTGAATTACTTAAAAAAATGGTGGAAATACAATGTTGGCTTACTTAAAAAAATGGTGGAAGTACAATCTTGGATTACGTAAAAAAATGGTGGAAGTCCAATGTTGGATTACTTAAAACAATGGTGGAAGTACAATGTTGGATTGCTTAAAAAAATGGTGGAAGTACAATGTTGGATTACTTAAAAAAATGGTGGAAGTACAATGTTGAATTACTTAACAAAATGGTGGAAGTACAAAGTTGGATTACTTAAAAAATGGTGGAAATACAATGTTGGATTACTTAAAAAAATGGTGGAAGTATAATGTTGGATTACTTAAAAAAATGGTGGAAGTACAATGTTGAATTACTTAAAAAAATGGTGGAAATACAATGTTGGCTTACTTAAAAAAATGGTGAAAGTACAATCTTGGATTACGTAAAAAAATGGTGGAAGTCCAATGTTGGATTACTTAAAACAATGGTGGAAGTACAATGTTGGATTGGGTAAAAAAATGGTGGAAGTACAATGTTGGATTACTTAAAAAAGTGGTGGAAGTACAATGTTGAATTACTTAAAAAAATGGTGGAAGTACAATGTTGGATTACTTAAAAAAATGGTGGAAGTCCAATGTTGGATTACTCAAAACAATGGTGGAAGTACAATGTTGGATTGGGTAAAAAAATGGTGGAAGTCCAATGTTGGATTACTTAAAACAATGGTGGAAGTACAATGTTGGATTGCGTAAAAAAATGGTGGAAGTACAAGGTGGATTTCTTAAAAAAATGGTGGAAGTACAAAGTTGGATTACTTAAAAATGGTGGAAATACAATGTTGGATTACTTAAAACAATGGTGGAAGTACATTGTTGGATTACTTAAAAAAATGGTGGAAGTACAATGATGGATTACTTAAAAAAATGGTGGAAGTACAATGTTGGATTACGTAAAAAAATGGTGGAAGTCCAATGTTGGATTACTTAAAAAAATGGTGGAAGTACAATGTTGGATTACGTAAAAAAATGGTGGAAGTCCAATGTTGGATTACTTAAAAAAATGGTGGAAGTACAATGTTGGATTACGTAAAAAAATGGTGGAAGTCCAATGTTGGATTACTTAAAAAAATGGTGGAAGTACAAAGTTGGATTACTTAAAAAATGGTGGAAATACAATGTTGGATTACTGTTGTAATTTGTGATATAAGATACGTTTTATTATTATAAATATAATTAAACAAAGAAATAGGTCAGAACGTTATATTTTACATTCAATTGTTTATTCAGTATTCTTATAATTATTTAAGTTATTAACCTGTTAAATGCTTAATGGGCTATAATTTATAATTATATTAATTTATTGATTAAGTGTTCGATTTTGGGGTCACAAATACGATGATCCGGGGCTTTTGAATGCCGCTTTTCAATGAAGGCAGTTGTACTTTGGTGTAATCAAAATTTAATAAAGTGTTTTTTGTAAATTATTCTCGGTGGTTTTCCTGAGCTCGTCCCACCTACCACAACATATTTTTGGTGGCAGCGGTAATTTTTTTGGATTGAATTCTGGCGCACAGGCTTTAAGAAGTGTCAGCAATATCCTAAAGGTTGAGTGTAGGGCTAAAAGTCAAGGAGCTCCATCTAGGGAAGGAAAATTTTAACAATAGAATATTTTATTACTACGTTTTTTGGTCATCAACAGTATTATAAAATGCAGAAAGGAAGAAAACTCAACTTTGAAGAAGAAAAAAAAGTTTTCAAAATTTTCGATCAACACAAATTTTCCCGACAAAGATTCCAGGCAAAACATCAACATAGCGTCATAGTTTTCCACATCTTAAGGACGTCTACATTAGATTCCAAGTTCTACAAGTATTGGAAGGGTGATGATTATTTTATTGTTTATTTTCTTCGTATATTTATTTTCTTTTAATTTTATTTGTTTATGAATATATTTTTATATATGAACATGTTATTCCTGTTCTGTCAAAGTTACGCATGAACATTGCTGAATTATATTTTGAGTTACCATTTGCAAACGATATGCCTTTTTCACCTGACTTAGCTTTAAAAATTATTCCAGAATTTGACGGGAACAGGGAAAATTTTTATCTTGTTGCGAAGTCATTAATGATATAGCACGGACTAGAGAGAAAATACCACAATGTAAACTTGCAGGGTTGGCTTATAATTTTATTAAATACAAAAATTTTAACAATTGGGTAGAATTAATGGAAATTTTGCAAAATCTATATCTAGAGCCCAGAACCATAGGTTAAATTCAAACTGAATTGTTGAATGCTAGGCAAAAATTTTCAGAAAGTATTGGAGATTCCGCACATAGAATAGAAAGGTTATCATTAGATTTAACAGATGCGTGCATTGCTAGTGAAGGGAATGAAGCATCTGCCACTATTCAGAGTCTAAATCAAAAATCAGCCCTTAAGGCTTTCGAAGAAGGTTTATCAGATCCTTATAAACTAATAATTAAGGCGCCTAGGTTCGGTTATTTTAATGATGCAGTTGAGGCAGCATGTGAAGAAAAGAGAAATCGAAAAACTTTTCTTAACAGACAGGCTATAAGTTTTAAATTTTGTTCCAAATGTGGAAAAAATAATCATACGTCAAATAATTGTTTCCTAAATATGGCAGTCACAGAGGAAATATCCTTCCTCAAAATAAAATGAAAATAGAAAGGGTTAACCAAATTGCGCCACAGTGTAGGTACTGCCATAATATAGGTCATAAGATAGAACAATGTCGTAAAAGAGAGTATAATAATACTCGAAATCAGCAGTCAAATAAAAATACAAGAAATTATTACTCTAGAAATTCAAAGAATGATTCTATGTTAAAAAAATGGTGGAAGTACAATGTTGGATTACTTAAAAGAATGGTGGAAGTACAATGTTGGATTACGTAAAAAAATGGTGGAAGTACAATGACGGAATACTTAAAAAAATGGTGGAAGTACAATGTTGGATTACTTAAAAGAATGGTGGAAGTACAATGTTGGATTACGTAAAAAAATGGTGGAAGTACAATGACGGAATACTTAAAAAAATGGTGGAAGTACAATGTTGGATTACTTAAAAGAATGGTGGAAGTACAATGTTGGATTACTTAAAAAAATGGTGGAAGTCAAATGGTGGAAGTCCAATGTTGGATTACTTAAAAAATGGTGGAAGTCCAATATTGGATTACTTAAAAAAATGGTGAAAGTACAATGTCGGATTACTTAAAAAAATGGTGGAAGTCCAATATTGGATTACTTAAAAAAATGGTGAAAGTACAATGCTGGATTACTTAAAAAAATGGCGGAAGTACAATGTTGGATTACTTAAATAAATCGGTCAAGTGCGTGTCGGACTTCGCACATTTAGGGTTCCGTACCAAATGTAGAATATAAGCCAAAAATACTTGGTAAAAATATTTAAAGAACTGAAAAGAAAAATAACCTGGCGAATGTGCGTTCGACGAAGAAAACAAAATTATGAGACGAAAAATGCATTTCTTAACAAAATTAATAATAGCACAGATAAAAATAATAAAATATCGAATATCACAATCCGCATATATACTTAGATATATTAACCAATTTTGAAATGCTACGAACAAATTTGTTAATATCAGCGTAACCAACAAAGACAGAAAAAAAAATTATAAGATGAAAAATGCATTTTTTAATAAAACTAATACGATTGCACACATAAAAATAATAAAATATCGAGTATCACAATTTACGTATATACGAAGGTGCGGAACCCTAAAAATGAGGGAATGGTAATGAAAAAATTATATTTATTAATATATTGGTGTTTGTTGGTAAAATATACGTGACAATAAATATTATCACCAAATTTCAAGTTTATAGAAATAGAAAAAAATTATTCGGAATAAAATTTTGTAAAAAATGCTGTCTTTGGCGGCTTCTCATGCCTACGTTTTGCAATATTTTTTAAAACAAAAAATATGCCTTTTATCTATTCAATGAGCTCTATTCAACGATACCTCACTCGATGGGGTAGGCCCGAAATTTTTTTTCAGCGCCCCCCTTGAGTTGTATGGGAGCTCCACTTAAAAAAATTTACAAATATTTTTTTATAATTTATATGGCTTTGGGTCAACAAGACTCATATACTGTGAAAATTTGAAGATTCTAGCTCTAACGGTTTAGCGCTAGACCGGTGTGACAGACGGACACGCGAGTGAGAGCAATAGGGTTCCGTTTTGACCCTTTGGTGTACGGAACCCTAAAAAATGGTGGAAGTTGGATGTTGGTTTACCTAAAAAAATGGTGGAAGTACAATGTTGGATTACTTAAAAAATGGTGGAAGTACGATGTTGGATTACTTAAAAAAATGGTGGAATCAGAATTTTTTTAATTTTTTTGATGTTTTTGAAACAATTTAAAATTAGATAGCCAAACTTCGTATTCTGATAATAGTTAATACAAGTTAAAATATATGCCTAACAAAATTATATTATGCTTAAAATTACGGTATAACAGAAATAAGAATGTTATGAATTTAAAAAAGTGGTAGGAATATAAATTTTGTATCTACAGGGTGTTTCAGAATAAAGTACTGTAAATTAGGGACTCTATAGATCTTGACAAATTATTAAGAAAATTCGAATAACATTTTTCTATAAACCCCCCGTTTCCATTCTACAAGGTGATAAAGTGAAAGTGAAAAATACATATTTTTTTAAATATCTTTGCTTAGAGTAGAAACATTAACTTAAAACTAGGTACACATTAGATGTTTAATAATAGGAATCAGTACCACTTTATTTCGACAAATTAGAATAATCCATTGGCGTATAAACAGGAGGCTGATCAAATCATTTTGAGCTTAACTTTTTGCACACCCTATATTTCCTAAAAGTTAAAGCTCATAGTTATTCCTCATACAGTTTTCCACAGAAAAGGTACTCCTAGTTCATCTCTGTAGAACATTCCATTTTTGAGATATTTCAAATTTAATGCTACTATTACATGAACGCGATTTTTTTAATAAATTAACTCCAAAAATGAAAATATTTATTTTACAAAATATTTAGCTTTTAAAGTACTGAACACATTGTACTGAATACTTACTACATTTCATTTGAGTCAGTTATCAGTTTATACCTTGTAAAATAAAACTTTTCATTTTTGGAGTTAATTTATTAATAAATGGCGTTCATGTTTGAGTAGCATTAACTTTGAAATATCTCAAAAATGGAATGCTCTACAGAGATGAACTAGGAGTACCTTTTCTGTGGAAAACTGTATGAGGAATAACTATGAGCATTAACTTTTAAGAAATACAGTGTGTGCAAAAAGTTAAGCTCAAAATGATTTGATCACCCTCCTGTTTCTACGCCAATGGATTATCCTAATTTGTCGAAATAAAGTGGTACTAATTCGTATTATTGAACATCAAATATGTACCTAGTTTCAAGTTAATGTTTCTACTCTAAGCAAAGATATTTAAAAAAACATGTATTTTTCACTTTCAATTTATCACCCTGTAGAATGGAAACGGGGGGGTTTACAGAAAAATGTTATTTGAATTTTCTTATTAATTCGTCAAGATCTATATAGTCCCTAATTTACGGTACTTTAACCTGAAACACCCTGTATAAAAGTGGCCATAACAGTGAAACTTTTAATATTGTATATATGTCAATAAATTTAATTAAAATCGAACCAAATAGGTATCACTTTTGAATTGATATTAATGAACTCTAGAGCAATTTGAATCACTTAAATTTTGTTAACCATTTTTAATATATCACCAATAAACACCTTTCAATTTGTACTAAAGTTTGACCGTAAATTTTTATCGCGTTGTCAAGAGCTCTCGAGAAGCTCAGTTTGGAATATCCACTCAAAACATTCGTATGTGCCATAAAATAGAGTGTGGCTCATACGCGTTGGCATTTATCGCAAATAAATTCGGTTTATGAGTATTCCTGGGTCAAATAAAATGTATATTTTGGTTGGTAAACCCAGATAAGTCTAATAAAATGGAACGCGCTGTTAACGTTCTGCTCTGTTTATGAGCTGGAAATTAGGGGTGGAGCGATGAACAAGAGTTATTGCAGTAACAAATTATTTTGTTATTGTGGTATTTAATTTTTCATCAAATTAAGTATCATTACAAAAAGAAAAAAAAATCGCTTGTTTCGTCCCAAACATTTCCCGAGACGAATACTTTTTCAGATATTTAATATTGAACCTTTGACAGTATTTTATTTTTGACAGATGACAGTTGGAAAAATAATTTTGACTGTTTTGAATAGAGATTTTCAAGGACTTTCAAATAACAAATTAAAAGTAATTTTTCATCAAATTATATATTATTATAAAAAGAAAGAAAAATTGAATGTGTGGCCCCAAAAATTTCCCGAGACGAATGCTTTTTCAGATATTTAATTTGAAAGTTTGGCAGTATTTTATTTTCGACAGATGACAGTTGGAAAAATAATTTTGACTGTTTTGAATAGAGATTTTCAAGGACTTTCAAATAACAAATTAAAAGTAATTTTTCATCAAATTATATATTATTATAAAAAGAAAGAAAAATTGAATGTGTGGCCCCAAAAATTTCCCGAGACGAATACTTTTTCAGATATTTAATTTGAAAGTTCGGCAGTATTTTATTTTCGACAGATGACAGTTGGAAAAATAATTTTGACTGTTCTGAATAGAGATTTTCAAGGGCGTTCAAATGACATATGACATAGAACAAAATGTTTGAATTTAGCGACTATTTTCGTTTTTTTTTCCGTATAATTTTTTATTTTTTTTCTTTTACTTTTTTCCTCTTTTCTCATTATTCTGATGTTTAGTTTTTTTTTGTTTTGTTTTTACCGCTTTTTCCATTTTTTTTAAATTTTCTCTTTTTTTCCCATTGTTCTGTTTTTTTATTTCTTTTTCTTTCGTTTTCTAATTTTATAATTATTTTATAGAAAGAGACTTTTTCTGATTTTTTCTCATTTTCCACATTTTTTGTTTTTTCTGTTTTTTATTTTTTTCATTTTTTCGATGTTTTCTAATTATTTTTCCTCTTTTTGTCATTATTTTGTCTTTTTTTCTATTTCTTTTTTTTTGCATTTACTTTTTTTTTTATTTTTTTTTGTGTTCTAATTTTTTTGTCATTTTTTCATATTCTTTTGATTTTTTCTTTTTTTTTACGATTTTTTTGTCATTTTTTCGATATTTTTCATTTAGTTTTTTATTTCTTTCTTTTGTTCATAATTGTTCCAGTTTTCGGTTGTTCTTTACGATTTTTTCCAACATTTTCCGGTTTTTTGCGATTTTTTAATTTTTTTTTATTTTTTCCATATTTTACAATTTTATTTTTCATCTGTTTAAAATATTTTCCAATAATTTTTGTATCTTTTTCGATTATTTCCGATTTTTTCTGATTTTTATTGATACTTCTAATTTTTTCTCGTTTTTCACTAAATTTTTTAATTCTTTTTTTCACGTTTTATTCTGATTTTTTGAATATTTTCTAATTTTTTTGATTTTTTTCTTATTGTTCTATTTTGTTCTATTTCTTTCTTTTCTTTTCTAATTTTTTCCCATCCTCCCGATATTTTTTTGATTTTTCAGTTTTTTCGTATTTTTTTCTCATTTTTCTGATATTTTTCTGTTTGTGAATTTTTAATATTATTTTTTGATTTTTTTCAAACTCCTTCTGATTTTTCGGATTTTTGTCGATTTCTTTCATTGTATTTCGATTTCTTTTGATCTCGTTCGATTTCTGTCTTTTTTTTCGATTTCTTTCGATTTTTGTCGATTTTTTTTTCGATTTCTTTTGATTTTTTTCCACTTCTTTCATATATTTTTCGATATCTTTCGAGTCCTTTCCATCTCTTTCGATTTGATTTTTTTTCCATTTTTTTTTTAAATATTTTTTTTGGATTTCTTTTGAAAATTTCCAAACGGGGATCGGCCGAACGCACAATTTTTAATAGATTTACGGTATTTTTAATAAGTTATTCTTTAGATGGTTTATAATTATTTTTTTAATAGTTATTACTGTTACCCATTTTTACAATTTTTTATAATTATAATTTTTTCCTATTTGTAACGAACTACTGAGGCCCAAAAGCCTCAATATTAGTTTCGTGAAAGCGAATGTCTGTCTGGATGTCTGTCTGTATCTAAACATTATAATTTTTGAGCCAAAACTTCGATCGAGTTCCAGTGTTCACTTTACCAAGTTAGTTTTGTCCAAGGAATAACCCTGTTGAATTTGAGCAGGATCGGACCGGCCTTTCCGGTACCCACCATATAAATTAATGTGGCTTGCATGGGAAAACTTTTTTCCAATTAAAATTTTTAGAACTTTCTCCACTTCACATCATGTATACATATATTTGAAAAATTTGGCCAGTATCGCACAAGCCATTCCGGTACCCGCCCCACAACGATCCATAAAATCAAGTTCTTAAGGTATAAACTTTTTTATACTGCAAATTAAAAGAAAATTACGTCAGATCATGTATAATAGTGTTGAACATGTATTTGAGAAGTTTAGTCAAGATCGCACAAGTAGCCTAAGTAGCGCCAATGCTTCACAACATACAAAAGTGTTCGCTCGATGGGCCGAAGTCCCGAAACGATGCAAAACCGTTTGAGCGTCTTTAGAATTTATTTTGCAAATAAGAAAATACATACAAATAATGTAACTAACAGAATATTAATACTAGAATTAAATAGAAATTTATTTTTAACTCATTCTACTACTAATGCCTCGAAATACCCACTCTCTCGTTCAATACATTGAATCTTTCTCTTGTCAAATTCACGTAATACATTCCTTATTATTCATGGAGAAATTTCCTGGCATATTTCTAAAATTATTCTCTCCAATTGGTCAATTCTTGAAACGGTAAACTTTTTGTTTCAAGTAACCTCATAAGAAGAAATAAAGAGGGGTTAAGTCAGGGGATCTAGTAAAATTTATATTTTTTGATATACCTTGTATATGGCTCAAAAAAATTGATATCTGATGGTTGTATTTTGAGTTTTAAACAATGCAGAACTTTTTATGAACAATAACTTTTTTCCTAAAGTTAACCCATTATATCCCACTGGACCCATTTGGGGATAGCAAACAAAATTTTACTCTAGTTATTGACAAATATCAACAGTTGAATATTAAAGAGTGTTAGTTTACGTTGTTTTCTTCTCAACGTATCGCGCTGATGTCCACAAGATCGCGCAATGCAACGACAGGTACAATTTTGTAAGCAAGGTTACACCTTTGTCTGGAAGAGACGTACATGTTTTTGCTAAAGGACCCATAGACCAATGAAGATGACTTGGACGAAAATAATTTAGAGGGTGTCGAAAATATATTTCCTACACACATAGCCGATGAAATCGAATTACAGCATCCAAACAGCAGTGACGAAGAAAAACGTGAGGACGAAGACAGCTTGCCACTGTCTGAAAGATTAAAAAACTTGAAATCAAAGCGGGCCAAAAAATAAAGGTAGGTCCAAAATGGACAAAAAAATTTGTTGACACTAGTATGCAAGCAACTTCCGGCGGTGCCAAGCGTTTGGAAATTCTTAAAAATGAACTGAAAAATTGTAGCCCAGTTGAAGTATTTGAAAAGATGTTCGATGACGAAATTTTTGACCATTTGATGCAACAAACAAATTTGTATCAATCACAAAAAAATAGACACGACTTCTGTTTCAAAAGCTGATCTAAAACTTTTTGTGGCAATTTTACTCCTAACGGGCTATATACCAAGCGAACGTAATTATTGGAGTCTTGATGAAGATCTTGGAGTGCCTATGGTCGCAAAAACTATGTCAAGGAACCGATTCGAAGAAATAAAAAGGTATATTCACCTACTAGATAATGATAATCTGGATACCCAAGACAAAATGGCTAAATGGGGACGCGTGATGCGGTAGCTACAGCAAATTCATTTGTAGTATATGAAAATATACCTAAAATTATTCACAAAAATAGGCTTGTCTAACTTTGAAACACTACGATTACTAAGAAATGAATTTTCAAAATTTCCAAGTGACGTCAGCTACATTAATTTGTTTAAAGTACTGTAGATGGCACGACAAGGTATAATTTACAGTTATCTGTCGAGTATTACTAAACCAAATAGCCTTAGGGACTTTGACTATTAAAAAAAAGAAGAAAAAAGCAATACACATAGGCGACACATAAACATTAAAATAATAGGTTATGTTATACTGAAAAGTGACAAGTAAAACGCTGTGACTAGCAGTACATCAGATGTGCGTTTATTTTATATATCGGTCGTTCACTGCGTTTTAAGGTTTACAAAGTATGGAAGTATGTTTGCGCATTTGCTTGATAAGTTTGATAATATTTCTGTCACTTTGTTTTTTTCGTAATGCGTATATTATATGGTTTTGGTGTATAAGAGCCCGGAGTTTGATTCCCAGTACGGCCAACTTTTTTATGTTTTTGACAATTTTTTTAGCTACCTAAAAACAACATAAACTGATCAGCCGTAAAAGGTGTGTTTGCTATTTGTATTGAGGTAAAAAATATAATAGTTCAGTTTTTCCAGTGGTGAGTGTATTAGGGCCGGAATATGCCGAAACGGCGTTTCGGTACCTTTTTTCAGTCCGGTACATTTTTCAGAATGGATATTTTTTTGGGAGCGACTTGTGGTAGAATTTAACCGGCACAACGCGTCACATAAGAAAAGAGCGTTATGCCCCCTCCAAGCGACTCCCTCTCTTTACACATTGTAATTTTTGTCACATTTAATTTATTTTATATTATTTATAGTTATTTTATAGGGAGAGAAAGTTTTTTTATATTTTCTCGTTTTTTGGCATTTTTCTGACTTTTGTTTTTTTGGTTTATTTTTCTAATTTTTCCTATTCTGTTTTTCTCTTCTTTTGTATTCTTATTTTTTTTTATTCCTCTGACTTTTTGTGATTATTTTTTATCGTTACAAATTATTATTGTATTTTGGTTGTTCTTTTTGTTTTAGTTATTAAATTTTTTTCTCGTCTTTTTCTTATTTTTCGTTTTTTTTGTCGATTTTTCTCATTTTTCACATTTTTTCATCATTGTTCTTTTCTTTCTAATCTTATTTTATATTTTTTTCTCATTTTTCTTATTCTTTTAATTTTTTGCGATTTTTTGCGATTTTTTTCTCATTTTTTTGACATTTTTTTGAGTTTTTTTTACAATTTATTTTTATTTTTTTTTAAATTTTTGTGTTTTCTTTTGCTATATTTTTCGATGTCTTACGTTTTTTGCGTCGTTTTTGTTTTTGCGATTTTAAGCGTTTGATTTTTACGTTTTTTTCCAATTTTTATGATTTTTCTTAAAATTTTTTCATGTTTTCTATTTTTTTTTCTCCAAAATTAATGTTTATTAGATTTCGCTTTTTTTAACTTTTTTTTAACTTTTAAACTACATAAAAATATTGACTGGTAATCATTTTCATTTATACAGTAAAGTGTCTTTTTTCTTCATTTTTTTCTTCAAAGTTCGAGATGTAAAAATTAGATGGTTTTTTTATTTTCCAATCTACGATATAAGCGAAGTACATCCGAATAAGGAATTCAGTTCGTATATACTGCCATCTCTGAACAGTATTATCAATTAATGTAGATATTTTTAATTTATTTTTTTTTTAATAAAATATAGGTTTAAAAAATTTATAAATATTTTTTCTAGGCAAATTTGATAACAGACTTTTAAATGCCAATTTAAAAAATTTACATAATACGTCCCCATTGCATGAAAACCAGTTAATCGACGAAGCCATGGTAAAGTTTTATGGTCGACATTCCAGTAAAAAATATATAAAGATAAAACCAGTTATGCCTTTGATACTTATTGCGGTGCCAAAGGGAATCCTCAAGTTAACGATTTACCCTTGGGATCTCGGGTAGTTCTTGGTAAAAATGCTGAGGGATCAAGGTTATCGTGCCACTGGTACGATAAGAGAAAACCGAATCAAAAAGTGTCCAATGACAAAAGTACAATTATTCAAAAAGAAAGAGAGAGGTTGTTTTGAACACTATTATGATAGTGATTCAGCGCTTCTCTTTATCAGGTGACAAGACAATAATACTGCCTCAATTGTTACCAACTATGACAAACTGCAACCTATTAGTACAGTCAAGCACTGGTCATCAGTAGCCAAAGAGAAAGTAGATGTGCAACAGATACCCATTTTCATTGCTAATAAATCCATGGGTGGGGTTGATTTACACGACCAGGCAGTAAGCAACTACAGGATTTCTGTTAGAGGTAAAAAGTGGTGGTGGGTACTTGGATAAATTTCACTGGAATATTATCCAGAAAATACCAAATAATTCATATTTCTTTTAAAATTAATAATATTAATGTTTCAGTTCATACTAATTTCTATTATTGTATATTTTAAAATCTAAAAATAGATTTAAACTCAACACAAGAGTTATTCCGTCTTTCTCTCAGACGTTTTTTCTGTCTACTTTCAAAATACCGTTAACAAAAACAAAATACATAAGCGACCGTTGCCATACAAGCAATATTATTTTTGTCTCATATTATCCCATCATTATAAGAGACAAAAAATATAAATATATTTCTTCCCGCTAAGATTCTGAATTCAAGGCTATTTGGATACCACGTATCATGTCTCCTACCAATAAAAATCCTGCAACCCGACTCTCCGCTAAAATTCAGAGCATAATCGCCCTCTCGCTTATCGACTGTAAACGGATGCAGTCGCATTCAATAGAGTAAAAAAGTTTCTTCAAATAATTAAAATGGTGCGTAATTAACTACACCCAAAAAGTTTCTGAGTTTTCGTAATAATAAAAAAATGTAAATAGTTTTTTACAGTGAGTGAAGTGATGAGTTATATTTGATTTCGGTTTCATAATTTGAATTAATGTGCCGTTTATTATTTTTCTGTTTATGTTAGTTCTTTGAACAAATGGAATAAAATTACATTCCTATTTCAAATACTGTTTTTATTTTGGTTTAACTCCTACCTAAAGAGTTTGGTCCTTCGATGCATATTTAAGAAAATATAAGTCTAGTGTTCTTTCAACATTTATGAATACTAATATTCGTAAATCGTTCAGTACTGTTTACAAACATGTTCAACATGACTGTTGTCAATGCCTGGAGACTGTATCAATTAGCAAATAATAATTCAATCCCATTGTTAGAGTTTGAAAGAATTATAGTGCGCCACTATTTAGCATGCAATTAGAAATCGACAAAACCGAAAAACCGACCTGCTGCGCAATTACCATCAACTGTACGATGTCATGAGGGTGGACATTTCCCAAAAAAATTAGATCAACAGCTTGTACTCAGTGTCACAAAAAAGCTAGGTGGAGTTGCTCAAAAATGTGTAGTTTAGAGTTTATTATTCCTAAGATGTTTATTGGCCAAAATCTTTTTTATTCGTTTTGCTATAGGTACTGATTGATTTTTGTTTAGTTTTAACAATTTTTGTATTACTTTCCCGGACCCATCAAAGGGAAAGTAAGGAGAACGAGCAAAAAAAAAATCAAGATATCGATGGAAATATCCATTTTGAGGTCCCCCAAGAAAATTGAAACCATTTCCAGCGCATGATCTGTCTGTGTGTCTGTGTGTCTCTGTGTAATCTTCCACGATAACTGCCGAACCGTTTGACCAATCAAGCTGAAATTTGGTATGGAGGGTCGGTGTGCCTAGAATGCGACCATTAGATTTTGGTTAAAATTGGTACAGTAGAAGGTCCTCAAGACCGACATTGATTAAATGCACATGTAACAATTTTTTACTATTTTTAAATTTTAAGGACAAACTATACACTTTAGTGCAAAATGTTGTAGTACAAAGTTTTACACCATAAAATTCCCTACAACTTTTGTCTTAAGATTTTTCTAGAATTTCCAATAGTTGCGCCACTAGAGGGCGCGTAAAAAATATGCATGTATATTTTCTCTAGTTTTTCTTGATTTTGAGGATAAATAATACACTTTAGTGTAGAATGTTGTGGTACGAAGTTTAAGGATATCAAATTCCCTACAACTCTTGTCTGAAACTTTTTCCAGAATTTTAAATAGTTGCGCCACTAGAGGGCGCGTAAAAAGTGTGCATGTATGTTTTCTCTAGTTTTTCTTGATTTTGAGGACAAATAATACATTTTAGTGCAAAATATTGTAGTACAAAGTTTTAGAGCATAAAATTCCCTACAACTCTTGTCTGAAACTTTTTCCAGAATTTTAAATAATTGCGCCACTAGAGGTCGCGTAAAAAATGTGCATGTAGGTTTTCTCTAGTTTTTCTTGATTTTGAGGACAAACAATGCATTTTTGTGCAAGTTTTTCTGGTTCAAAGTTGTAAAGCATCAAATTTTTTTTTACTCTTATGTTTAACTTTTTGTCGAATTTCTCAAAGTTTCGCCGCTAGATGGCGAGAAAAATACACATTTAGAATTTTCATTTTTTTAAAAAATTGGAGGTAAATTATGCTCTTTAGTGCAAAGTTGTAAAGCATAAAATTCCCTACAACTATTGTATGAAAAATTTTCCCAAATTCCCAATAGTTTTCACACATGATTTTAGGAGATCCTAATTGTAGCAGTGTGAAATACAACGTGCGCATGCGCAGTTTATGTCTTCAACATTGAAATATCAATTTGGTAGACGTATTCACCATCGGCTAGGCTATTTTTAATGTGTTCCATAAATTAATGTAATGCTTACTGTCAGTAGATAGAACGTCCTTTAACTTTAAAGACTCAATAAGTAAAGGCGAAGACGTTTAGAATAAAACTTTACAAGTTGATTTCTTATACAATTGTCACAATCTAAACGTCATTGTCATTAGTTATAGAACCGTTAAAGTTAAAGATCGTTCTAGCTACTGACAATTAGTATTTTGTAATTAAAATAATAATAATAAATAACGAACTGTCTACGGTCGAGCCGGGAAAGTTCTGGGGTGACACAGCCGATTTTTTTTCTTTGTACTTAAAAATAATGAGTATGACTTTTATTTTTTTAATACTTTATCCCATTGTCCCCATTTCGGGACATATATTCATGTAGAAAACCTTAAGTTTTCGAGTATGACTTACATTTAATTTTTTGCTTATAATAATACCCCTAATAAGAATCAGTTCAAAAAAATTAATTTTTTCCAAAAAAAGTTCTTCGGATTTAATAAAAAAGTTTTTCCTATGGTTCCAACTTAGTGAGACACATTGTATATATATGATAACACATAGAATCCAATATTAGTTTGTGAAAATTATAGAATTTGATATTAGCTAGCGAATCTTGTTGAGAGCATTTGAGACCATTTGACAAACGACTATATTAAACCATCAAGTCAAAAAAAAACACTTTCTAACTTCGTTAACAAATAGACAACAATTTACGTTGAACATCGCGGCTTGGTGAGAATTTGACTAAAAACTTTTTCAACTCCTCTCTAATTAAGTACGTGCTGAATTGTTTTCTCTCCCTTGCGTTATGTTCGTTCATAAATCAGAGCGATGAGCACCGTAATTCAGAGTTTGCAACGAAGACTAGACTCTGTGGTGTGCCGCCGTACGAACTAAGCGAAAATAAATTCCTTTTATGACTATTCTTAGCTTGAATAAATATGTTCTTTCTGTATTAACGGCGATGGTGGATTTTGCGGCCAGTCCGAAATACTAGGACATGTCTAATATTTATGAAAAATAGTTTCATTAAGAAGGCTTTTCTATTACCACATATTAAAAGTTAGAAGTATACTTTCAGCTTAAACGTCGATTACCTCGAGAATCAACTTAGATTTATAGTGCGAAGGTCAACTGCTTCGGGCAGCGTCAGTACTTATAAAATACTGAATACTATTATTTTTTATGAGACTTAACGGATAATAATGATTCTTTGTTACGAACTGCTGCATCATTATTTATTTTGTTCAGTTTTTGCAGATTGTTCATTATTTTTTTGAAATATTCATTACATTTATAAACTGTGTTTTATGTATCCAACCAAAAAAAATTACACAAAACACACGTTTTAAATTTAATAAAAAATAACCACTAGAGGCGATTCGAGGAATACAATATTCGAGGAAAAGAATTTTATTAATTTTTCATAAACGTAAAGTCTGCAAAATATTTTAACAATTAATGTATAAACAGTAATACGGTGTATGCACCTTCGTTATATATTTTCAGCTTTAAGTAAAAAAAAAATTAATGACGCAAAAAGCGGTTGTTTAGGTTAAAAGCCTTATAAAGTGCAATTATGAGTCTTCTAATTGAAGTTAGAGTTTGCCTTTTAAATTTTAGCACCGCACCATGCCGTCGTAATACTAGTAATTGCGTTTCTATTTGTACTTAACTATTTTGTTTTGTAAAATTCTGCTTTCTGATACATTTTTTTTTTGTAAATAACAAAGTAAAGCGGATAGACGTGGTTTATTTTACTAAATACGTTTTTTTTTGTTACATTATGAAAATAATACAATTTTTGAGACATAAAATAATCAATAATTTTATATTGGTAAACCCTGTAGTTCAATATCAAAATTTTAATAATTCGTGAAGAAAGTCATTTTAAGCAAATTGAATGTTAACAAAAAAATTTGAAACATAAAAAACAGTAAAACAATGGGTGGGGGGGGGTTGAGAAAAAATTAAAGTTAGATCAATGTTTGAAACATAAAAAAACAGTAAAAAAATGGATTAAACAAATGGGGGCAGTGGAAAAAAAGCTGGAAAAACAAGTTTAAAACATAAAACAAAAATAAGTTTAAAGTACAGGAGGGGAAAATGAAAAGTAAACTCGGAAAAAAGTGAAATATAAGAAAAGGGGTGAAAGTTGGAAAGTAAAATTGAAACACAAAATAAAACAGTAAAACAATGGGGAGAGGGGATTGAGAAAAAATCAAAGTTAGATCAATATTTGAAACATAATAAAACAGACAATAAAAAAGGGATAAAACAAATGAGGGCAGTGGAAAAAAAGATGGAAAAACAAGTTTGAAACATAAAACAAAAATAAGTTTAAAGCACAGGAGGGGAAATTAAAAAATAAACTTGGAAAATAAAATGAAATATAAAGAAAGGGGTGAAAGTTGGAAAATAAAATTCAAACACTAAATAAAGCAAATGGGGAGGGGGGGTAGAGAAAAAACCAAAGTTAGATCAATGTTCGAAACATAAGAAAACAGTAAAAAAAGGGATAAAACAAATGGGGGCAGTGGAAAAAATAGATGGAAAAACCAGTTTGAAAAATATAACAAAAATAAGTTTAAAGCAGAGGAGGGGAAAATGAAAAATAAACTCGGAAAAAAAATGAAATATAAAGAAAGGGGTGAAAGTTGGAAAATAAAATTGAAAGACAAAATAAAACAGTAAAACAATGGGGGGGAGGGGGTGAAAAAAAATCAAAATTAGATCAATATTTGAAACATAAGAAAACAGTAAAAAAACGGGGAAAAACAAATGGGGACAGTCGAAAATAAAAGATGCAAAAACAAGTTTGTACCATAAAGAAAACGGTACAAAAATAAGTTTAAAGCAAAGGAGTGGAAAATAAAAAATAAACTTGGAAAAAACAAAACATAAAAAATACAGTAAAACAAAGGGGGAGAGAATAAAAAATAAGTTGGAAATAAGTTTGAAACATAAACCAAACGGTAAAAAATAAGGAAACATAAAAAAAGGGGTGAAAGTTGGAAAATAAAGTTGAAACATAAAATAAAATAGTAAAACAATGGGGAGGAGGCGTTGAGAAAAAATCAAAGTTGGATCAAAATTTTAAACATAAGAAAACAGTAAAAAAAAGGGAAAAAACAAATGGGGGCAGTGGAAAAAAAAAGATGCAAAAACAAGTTTGTACCATAAAGAAAACGGTACAAAAATAAATTTAAAGCAAAGAAGTGGCAAATGAAAAATATACTTGGAAGAAAATGAAACATAAAGAATACAGTAAAACAAAGGGGGAGAGAATAAAAAGTAAGTTGGAAAAAAGTTTGAAACATAATGAAAACAGTAAAAAAATAAGGAAACGTCAAAAAAGGGGTGAAAGTTGGAAAATAAAATTGAAACACAAAATAAAACAGTAAAACAATGGGGATGAGGGGTTGAGAAAAAATCAAAGTTGGATCAAAATTTGAAATATAAGAAAACAGTTGGGGACAGTGGCAAAAAAATGATGGAAAAAAGTTTGAACCATAAAGAAAACTGTAAAAAATAAATTTAAAGCAAAGGAGGGGAAAATAAAAAATAAACTTGGAAAAAAATGAAACATAAAGAATACAGTAAAACAAAGAGGGAGAGAATAAAAAATAAGATGGAAGATAGTTTGAAACATAAACAAAACAGTAAAAAAATAAGAAAACATCAAAGAAAGGGGTGAACGTTGGAAAATAAAACAGTAAAACAATAGAAGGGGTTGAGAAAAAATCATAGTTAGATCAAAATTTGAAACATAAGAAAACAGTAAAATAAAAAGGGAAAAAACGAATGAGGGCAGTGGAAAAAAAATATGCAAAAACAAGTTTGAACTATAAAGAAAACGGTAAAAAAAATAAGTTTAAAGCAAAGGAGGGGAAAATAAAAAATAAACTTGGAAAAAAATGAAACATAAAGAATACAGTAAAACAAAGGGGGAGAAAATGAAAAACAAGAAAGAAAACAGTAAAAAATAAGAAAACATCAGACAGGGGTGAAAATTGGAAAATGAAATTAAAACAAAAAAAAAAACAGTAAAACAATAAGTGAAAAAACCCAAAGGAGAAGGATTGACAAAAAAAACTTATAAAATAGTTTGAAACAGGAATCTATACCGTCATATTTGAAGATCTTTTACAAATAGGTGGTGCAATTTTTATTAATTACTACGGACCGCCCATACTTCACCAAAGGTGAAGTAGGGCAAACCGTAGTATTCAAATCATGCAAAAATCTCAAAAAACTTTTTTTGATCCAAATGACTTAAAATGTCATGAACCGTGGAAAAAATTGATTTTCGGCGAAAAAAAAATCTGTCTGTGTGGATGTGTGGACGATAACTCGAGAACGGTACGACCGATCCGGAAAATTCTTTCGGCTATCGGTTTGTATTCAAAAAAGAAAGGCTCTATCAGAAGATGAGCTATTTCGGGTCCGAGGATCCTGGTCCCGCCTACTAAGTGAAACGTCTATTCGAGATATCTCGATAAGGAAAGCAAATTTGTCGATAAAAATTTCGTTGAAAAAAAATTGAAAAATTTGAAAAAAAAAATTATTGGAAAAATTCCAAAATTTTTTCGAATCGGACTTTCTTCCTCTGACGGAAAAATCGCGCAGAGATTATTCCTTTTACTAGTTTAAATTTAATTTTGTGTAATTACGAAAATAATTTTGGAATTTAAATCAACAAATATGTTTTACATATTACAATACTTGGAAATAAATTTCGAATTTTAATTAACAAATACTTTTAACACAGATTAATAAATACTTTAAAACTTTTATACTAATTAAAAAATTTATTAAATTGTAGTACTGATTCTTAGTCGTAGATAAAATAGTGTATTTAAGAGTTGATGAACCTTTTATAAAACATCAGAATATAAGAAAAATATATTTAGTGTCAGTCATTTGCGTAAAATTATCGTAAATGTGACCTTCAGGTCGTCAGTCGAAATAAAAACAACACATTTCGAGTAGTTCTATCACCCCTGCCCCGGCTGACAAAAAAGTGGTATTTTAGTTCGGTTTTTTATATTTTACATTTTACTTGGCTCACAGGTTTTCTTTAATATTTAATCATTTATATCTGGGTAGAGTTTAAATGAGATTTTTACTTTCTCGACCCACCATCCGAGAAGAGAAAGTATTGTGAACAAGCTAAAAATTTTTTTCGAGATAAAGATAGAAATATCAATTTTGAGGTTCTCTGAGACGATTATGATCATTTCCAGTCTATGTCTGTCTGCGTCTGTCTGCGTGTGTCTGCGTCTGTCTGCGTCTGTCTGCGTCTGTCTGCGTCTGTCTGCGTCTGTCTGCGTCTGTCTGCGTCTGTCTGCGTCTGTCTGCGTCTGTCTGCGTCTGTCTGCGTCTGTCTGCGTCTGTCTGCGTCTGTCTGCGTCTGTCTGCGTCTATCTGCGTCTGTCTGCGTCTGTCTGCGTCTGTCTGCGTCTGTCTGCGTCTGTCTGCGTCTGTCTGCGTCTGTCTGTGTGTATTCTTCCACAATAGAAGCGCTTGAATCAGTGATGAAAAATACTCCAAACTTCAGTTTGTAGGAGTTCGATAAAAATCACTTTAGAGGGTCTAATTTTAAAAAGATCTTAACAATTTTTTTTATCAACAAAGGCAAATGTATAATTGAGGCATCTCTCAGAGTACTTTTTTGAAATAAACTTTTTTTTGTGAGATAAAAAATAATGAATCTGACCCATTTTGTCAATTTTTTTTCTACAGTTTTTTCTCAATAATTAAAAAAAGTACTTCAAGAGATGCTTAAATCCAACCTTTCTTAATCGAAAAGCAAAAAAATATCTTCAATTTCTTAACCACAATCCGAGTAGTTTGATTTTTGCCATACCTTGTTTTACTAACCACACTTTAAGGTTAATATTTCAGTGTTTCTGTCAACAAATATTTTATTTGAAAACAAACAAAATAGTTTCTACCAAATATTTAGCCCCTACTCAAAATTTCACTCTTAATGAGTGTAAAATTAACGGACAAAAATCCTGGAAGTTTTAATATCGGGCTCATGCTAACCGGGTGAGTCAAGTATACGAATAGTTTTGTGAATTTGTTAGAGACTTGTTAAACCTTTAATTAATGGCTGGAGCCGCTATTACAACTTTGCTTTTATTAGTTTTTTTTATGTGGGTTTGTTCAACGTTGCGGTAAAAGTTAATTTTATGGTGATGACTTTTACCCTCATATTATTAAATTTATTATGGAGAATAAACCAAGTATAAATTTAAATATTAAACATTTTATACAATTTAAATTGATTTGGATAATAGAAACGTCATTTAAAAATATTTTAAAAGATCGTTCAAAAACTATTAGTTATAAATCTTTTTACCTGTTATCTTTAATGGCAAAGCACTTATCTTATTAAGGCTATGCAGAAAACTTTGGTTAAAAAATAATAAAAATATTGAAGAATATAATCTGTTTCAAAAAATATTTTCACTTAGACTTTTAATAAAATCAATGTCATGTCTGATTAAACTAAATTGATATTTAAATTCCTAAATAATCTTTTTTTACTTTTAAAAATAAACAGGTAATTTATTTTTAAATCAGATAATCAATAAATTTGGAACAAACATATAACCAGTAATTTTATAATTTTTTTTTGATCTACCCTGTAAACAAATTCAATATGAACAATTTATAACCTGATGTAACTTCCTTTAAAAATATACTGTGGTTACTTTTTTTTAATCTAAATCCGATTTTACAAATCCAATTCAATTATTACATTCAATTTAAAAATTTGAAATATGTGCGACATTATAAACAAAATATAATTTTAATTAATTCCTCTATAATATTTGATCCAAATTATGTTAATTACATTTTTTGATAATACTAAATATATAATTATTATAAATACCGAATTAAACAGAATTGATTCAATATAAACTGCAAAATTTTCCTGAGAGGCAATAACACAACGTACACGTATGTATACCAATTTACCATAATCCCATTTTGCTCTCGACGAATAGAAACCACAGTTAAATCAACCTGATTATAATAACTACGAACATTTTATTATGCATAATTTTAACTAGATATTCCTCTAAATATGTTGCTACATAATATACAGTTACAATTTACAATGTTTGTTTAACTACGTGGATACGTACTTGTAATCCTCTTTGGGAATTAACCTGCTGTATTAGATTTATTTATTTATGACTACGAATCGAATAAAGGGTAATTCAACTTTAATTAAAATTTATTTAAAAAACAGATAGACAGGCAAACAATAAAACACTATCTATATTCACAAATTTCTGAAGGAAAATATCCTTCTCGAAGTAAGGAGCCGGACTACGTAGCAACCGCAAGATGGCTCATCGTCTCAAAGTGAATTAAATCTACTAATATCTATAAAATATAATAGTTCATCTGGCTTTATTCCCACCTCCCTGTCCCATCATTACTTTAACTGCCGTAAGTCATTGTAACAGAAATTGATTAGCGGTAGTATTTTTAAGAAATGTCTGACTAATATGCATGATCTTGGATGGTCAAAGGTTCTGTCATAAATTAACTCACCTAATCCTTCAAGTCCCTGATCTCACCCCTGTTGACCCAGGGTTCCTGTATGAGGGCCACATCAAATTTCCCTCTTTTAACAGTAAGCTCCGCCGAAGCCAATTTACTGTGTTGGAGGTTTCTTGAAGGACACTGTTTTGTCCTCCCAGGACCTTTTTTAAAAAGCTTTCATGAGTTTCGCTTCCAAGGTAATGGAAGACACCTCGTCAATAGAGTAAGCCAGCAACTGGCCATCCTTTTCTGTTTCCTGGCTCAGGAGGAGACAGCCGTCCACTCTTAGGTTCAATTTTTTTTCCAGACATGTCCTGACTAGGTCCTCTTGCTCTAAAGGTCCAGGAATGAAGACTAGGACTCTGGGTCTCTTGGCTTCAACTGTTGTTAAAACCACGTTATCCCGGAGACTACCCAGATTCTAGATCTCATTCCTGAGCCAGTCGACAGTTCTGCCGTTCGCTAAACGTAGTTCTGATGAACTGCAATAGCACACTGCTTACCAAGGGAGGTGCATCGATTACATCTACCAGTTTATTCTGAACCAAGTCAGCTTGTTCATGGTTTAGAGTTACCTCAGGATGGCGCTTATCTATAACCGCAATCCTGATTCCTATTGCGGCCTCGCTGTAGATCCCAGTCTTTCCAGTTCTAGCTGAAATACTTCTGGGCTTCTTGGCGGGCCGAGATGTTTGTGAGTCCGAACAGTTGCGTTTAGACTCATTTTTTGTTCCAGACTTTGGCCACTGCTTTCGAGGAGTCTCCCTGGGCTTCTCCTTGGTCCACGTACCCTCCGCCTGTTTCCTGGCTTTGGTCAGCTGCTTTTTCTGAGCTCCCGAAGTTTGGGTTTAGGGTCTGTTGTTTATCCATATTTTTCACCTTTTCGGTGATTGCGTTAGCGGTTCAGGATTTACCCGCTGACGTGTCGCTAGAGATCACAGATTCCTCTGCTATTCTTCTCTGAGAGTTTCTTTTTTTTGTTTTGTTTACTTTTGGTTTATACTGAATCCCACAAGTATGGGTAAAGGGGTTGTCCAAACACCTGCTGTGCCCCTAGAGGCTCCGTTTGTTACGATACTTCCCTACCGCCATGCACCTGTAGGCACAGGTCGCTTGATACCCTTAGGTTGGGGGATTGGTAAGCGTCACCCTATTGGTTATTCGGGTGATAACCTATACCTTAAAAAAACAGGTTGTTTTTGGTTGGCCATCCGGCTATCCAACACCTGCCGAGGCTCCAAGTAGCCGTTCAAGCCCTTGGAAATTTAGTGGTTAATTATATTGAAATTATTTATTAATGAAACGTGATTTATCTAATCTGATTTAATAATGTAAGGGCGCCATCCAAATACTATATTTTTGATGAAAAAAAAGAAGAAATCGGAAAATTTCAAAGATCTTATTTAACTCCACTCGCCATCCCTTGTTCTGCCCCTAATAATCTATGTTTCTTTCTTCTTTCGCTTTTATTCCCATTTACAGACTACTTTTTACCACTCCGTTGAACTTGTTTACGTTTCCAAATATTTCCTAACCCTGTTCTGCCAAACGTCAAATGTCAATTGTCTTTCTTTATCTCATATCTGCAGCCGGATTCTCTTTGCTATCGAGTAACTCGATACTAATCAGATGATACGAAAGTCAATTACGAAGGACAAATCGTATCGATTTGATCGGATTCTGAAGTGCCTTCGTATACAAATCGTTATAGTCGGTCATAGTCGTAGCATTCGTAGCTGAAGTATCAAATGCGTTAATTTTTTAGATAGCTCTTTGTTATTGTTGATTTCGTGTTTGGTAGAGTTTTTTATTCATTACAATTCGTTACAATTTACTATCAAATATAAAATTAAGTTTAAAAATAAATTTTACGTATTATTTTTTAGGTTACACAATAGTATTTATTTATTTTTTTCACAAAATATTTAATGTTTATTACTTTATAGATTGCCGATAATTATATTCGACGTCATCAGCAAACCCTTCTCACAGTTGATTATATTTATTTCGGTTTGCAGCGCAATTTAATTTTCCTTTTAGGAAATCGGGATTTATTGTAACAAAAGTAAATATTGATCAAAATTAACACCAACCTTGAAAACACTGTTTTATTTAATATTAAAATTATGTTCCTTATATGGCGTCACCAATTACATTAGAATAAAATAAAATGCAGTATTCATCATGGCATCCATAAAACTTAATATAAAGAACCATCAGTATGTTAAAAAAGGATAAATGGATAAAAATGGTGGAAACGAGACCTTTATAAAATGTCGTAGACGATTCGTATTAGACGATACGATACCAAAGAGAATCCGGCTGCTGACATAGGCTTCTTCTTTTTCCTAGCTCTTCTTTCTTTCTTCTTTTTACACTCCGTCCATTTCCTATATGTACACCTAATCTCTTGCCAAAAATCGGGTAATTTTGTAATTTTTAAAAAATATATAATTCTAGTTTTTCTTAAATTGCCTTAATTTAAATTAATAATTCTGTAACGTTACCCTTCAGGCCATCTTGTGATGTGATATCAATATTAACTACATGTGGCTCATATTATACGACTCGCTGTTATTGTTAACTTTGATGTCACTTAAAGTAATGTTATATGGTTGGCTGCCTAAAGGCCCAAGATTTCTATTTGGCATGTTTAGCCAACGATCAATAGGCACTCCCCACCGATATCTCAGTTCCATATTGCAAATAGCTTCCATTCCTTTAATTTACCATTCCAGCAATGTTCAGCTAGTACCCATTAATTTTAACATTTTTAACACTTTTTCACCTCCTCATTTCTTGTACCATAACTTCCCTTCATTTCACTTCCCTCTAACTCTAGTTCGCGCACATTTTCTACATAATTTAATATGATAACAGTAACATTAAGTAATATCAATGTTGATATTTTAATTCTGGTAAGTTGTGATTTGTTTTGTTTTCTTCTCTCTCGGTAATAAGAACTTTGCATTATAGGCCTGATGATGGCAGTTTGCCGAAACTAGTTGCCAACCCTCTTTAATAAATTTTATGTAGTACTCGACTTAAGAGTTTTATTACCTACTTCATCAGTAGACCACAGTAGATCAGCTATACAACTACTAGTACATGTATAGGGAATTCAAAGTGTTAGAGAGAGAGAGGATGCAGAGTTTCAGTGTATTATACGTCACATTTCAAATACACTGCCTTTTTTCCCGTTTAATTTGAATCAATAATAACGAAGTTTGACTTTAATGCCCTTGAGTCTTGTATATATTCTACGTCATATTTATACCACAATACCGTTTTTCGCGTGTAATTTGGACCAATAGTAACGAAGTTAGATCCTAATGCCCTTTCGTCTTTTGATCTGCATATGTTTTTTTGTTTATATACTTGTTTTACATCACATTTATAATACAACGAAGTTTTTTTCATTAAAATGGGACCATTATTAGTGGATATATGCCCGTTTGTCTTTTATTATGCATATATGTGTTTTGTTTACTTATTTGTTCTACGTCACATTTATAAAACAACGAAGTTTTTTTTATTAAAATCGGACCATTATTAGTGGAAATATACGTTTGTGCTCTTTTGTCAATCCTTCTGCGCCGAATAGCAACGAAGATATAAGCTAAGGTCCTTTTGGCGTTCCTTCTACGCAGTATTTTTATTAATGTAGTTATTCTACGTCATATTTCAAATACATTACCGTTTCCCGCTTTTAAATCGGACCAAGAGCAACGAAGATACGAATATTCCCCTCCCTCCCCCGACTCCCGCGGAGGTCCGTGTCGGATAGTAGCCGAACTAGATAAAATTGTATTAAAGAAAACTATACAGCTGGCTAGTGACGCCCTTTGTCGGATAGTAGCTGAACCAGCTAAAATTGTATTATAGGAAACTATACAGTTGAGTAGTAGCGCCCTCTGTCGGATAGTAGCCGAACTAGCAAAAATTGAATTAAAGGAAACTATACAGCTGGTTAGTGACGTCATAGCGATCTTTCTCTCTCTCTCTCTTGCAAACTGAGACTCTGCATCCTCTCTCTCTAACACATTGAATTCCCTATACCTGTACTAGTAGTTGTATAGCTGATCAACTGATTTAATTATTATTTTATTAAAAAATGAATAATTTAGGAAATTTATTTTGAAAATAACGATTGATAAGGTTTAGTCGATTTCATTATTTAAGATATAAAAATGAACAATTTGAAAATATTTCTGTCATATTTTTCTTTAGACAAATCCACATCCACACTTCTTCCATTTGTGAAAATATATATCCTTGATTCGTAACAAATCGAATCGAATATAACAAACAAACCGTTTCGTACCGTGTTTACATTCAGAATAGGATTTGTTGACATACGATTTGCAGATACCCTCAATCAGAGTGACAAATTCGGGATACACCAGGAAGGTTTGTTTCGTTTAACTGTTTATTAGCGTCTTAGATTTAAAATTAAATTATTTGTTACAAACTTAATTTAAATATTTTAATAATTTTAAAGTACACTTTTTATGAATGATAGTTCTAAGGATTTAGCGGACTGTATAAAATAAAATATTTCCAACCGCTAAAACCGTTTCGGGACTTGGCTCATCGATACAGAAAATTATATGCATAATGCTAAAATCATATAATTTTTTTTATTTAATTTTTCTAAATGTAATTTCCGACTATGGAGTTGATAGGAACTGATAATTTTATATTCGAAGGACCAGCTCATTTTTTATTATACACTTTATTGTATATTAAATTATATAAATTATTATTTCTAGAGAGTTTTTTTCTAGCTCATACATTTAATTTAAAATGTATTTTGCAAAAATACAAAGGACCACGCACTTTTCTTATGGCAGTTGGGTCCCGTGCCGATTTTTTAAAAAATTTGATACACATATTTCTCGAGTCATATGCATTATTTTTTCTCGTTGCACATGATTCTAAAAATATAGGGTGACTCAAAAGATTGGCATTCAATACAGTAACTGTGGTTTACTATACTAATTAAGTTAGTAATTTTCTGTTCATAAATACTCATTTTAAAACATGGAATATAGTCAACGATGCAGTTAGATTGAACTTTGTGAAAAGTAAACATGCTTTTCTATTTGAGATAGGCAAAAATGTCTTAAATAAAAGTTGTAAAGAGCAATTAAAACTATCTAACGATCATACAGGGTATCTGTCAAATCTGTGATTTATCAAATTCATGTATTTTTTACGTTCTTAAATTCATCCTGATTTCAAAAATTCTAGACTAACTTGGCCCAAATTAACCTATGAACTAATAAGACCTATGACACACGACCTAATAATACACATGACCCATGACTAATGACCTAAACTTTACACATGTATGAAGTGTTCTATACATAATACCGGTTGTCCCATCAAAATCCGAATATTAATAACAAAGTTAGTCCCTAATGCCCTTTTTGTCTTTGGTTCTGCGCCGTAATTTTTCTTCTACGTTACATTTGAAATATACATACTAGAGACAATTTTATAATTATTTGATTTTCCAGTTTTTTTATACACGTTGTATATATATTAAGATATAATTCTTATTAAAAAATGACTCTAAGTATCGGCTAAAGAAAAGCAAGTAACGACTTATTTTTTAAGATAACTTGTTTACTATATTTAATAATAATAATAAAAAAATAATAATAAGTATTTATCATCCTGTGCATTAATAAAAATTCAATGTAATAAAAATTATTCATCAAAATGCTCAAAATAAACGAAATGTTGAATGTCTTATAGTTAATAGTTTTAAGATATTTTTATCCCATTTTTTGGACTTCTGGTACTCATTATTTCTTAGTAATTTTTAGCTATTTCTTGGCCATTTTTAGCAATTTTTAGGCATTTTTAGCCATTTTCATCCAATTTAACCAATTTTTACCCAATTTTAGTCATTTTTAACCATTTTTTGCCATTTTTAGCAATTATTTATATTTCCCAACGTTTATAATGGTTTCTAGGTAAGCCTGTTTTATCAATTTTTTACAATTTAATAAAACGTGCTGTAGTTTTTGTAAAAAGTATATGCCATGTTTAACCTCTTTTGTCAATTTTCTAAAATTTTTTTTGCCATTTTTTGCAATTATTTAAGCTAGCTTAGATCTCTCAACGTTTCTTATAGTTTCAAGCTAAGTTTAGTGCGTTTTATCAATTTTGTGGAATTTTTTAAAGCCTGCTATAGTTTTTCACGATTTTTAATAGTTTTGAGCTGTATTTTTGCTTGTTTTGTCTTATTTTTGTTTTTATTAAGCTTGCTATAATTTTTCACGATCTTTAATGGTTTCATGGCATGTTTGGCCGTTTTGTATTCATATGTATTCATATGTATTGAAAGTCATTTTTCGGACCACCGTGTAGTTTTAGAGTCATGGTGCAATGAGCAAAAATGATCCATATGACTCAACATATATATGTAGAACATGTTTAAAAAATCGCCCCGGCACCCAACCGCCACAAGAAAAGTGCATGGTCCTTTAAAAATAAGATTATATGATATGAGACCGATATGCAACAACAAAGAGACCAAATAAAATTGTAGAAGAAAAATGTGTACGTCAAGTAGGGAAAGTTACGTCAGCAAAGAGAGGGCAAACGGTTAATATTGTCAGAGTTATAGGAAACTCACTTCCTCCAATGGTCGTTTTTCTACGAGTGTTTTTTAAAGATCATTTTATAAATAATTGAACAACAGGATGCATCGGAACTTCTTGTCACATCAGAATCATTTATTAAACAGATATTTTATAGTTCCAAATAATTATTGTTCCAAAATATATTTTTCAGTATAACTATTGATAGCTGAAACGAATTGTAAACGATTTTCTAAAACCCGTAGAGTAATTACGAAGTAATTGTCTAGGTAGAACATTGAAGCATAACAATTATTCAACTTTGGTCTTGTTTGTTGATTAATGAGGATATTATGTTTACTTAGCAACCTAACGAAGTTTACATACTCGCAGCGTATCATCGGGGAAACATAATAGTAGAACTTCAACCTCGAAATTGATTGGCTTAAGGTCATACCACAGTAATTAGATATATAACACCTTAATTTGTTATAATGCAGTATACTAAACGTTATGAAATATGATATTAATCGGATAATTAATATTTTGTAAAAGAAAATTAGAAATAAAAGCAATATATTACTAAAACAATACTTTTAAGCGGCAACTAGTTTTGGCTGATGAGCCATCTTCAGATCTAGAAACAAATTACCCATATAAATCATTTAACAAAATTATAATAAAAACAAACGTTTAACACGGTTATATTATTTAGGGGGTGTGGGGTTAGTAGAGGGGATACTTCAACTCTCCGGTACCAATAAACACATTTAAATAAGTAAAAAATCTGATGTGGCCAGCACATGACCTCTCGCCATTTTTGAATCAAAAATTTACAGGTTGACACAAAAAAGTATGAAAAAAAATTATTTTTTTGCAAATCTGGCAACAATGGCAAAAGTTTCGAAAATATTAATGAGATTAAAATAAAATATAGGGTATACAAAATATATGTGTAAAACTTTATTGCCGTTTTGTATAATAATGGCGTCATTACCCATAGCAACTGCCACTTCCGGTTATGCGATTGGCACCAAAATCTAATCAGATCTAATCTAGGGTATCAGAATGCTGTATGCAAAATTTGAAATTTTTTTATTCAGTAGTTTTTGAGTTATCGTTACTACAACATCCATCCAAACACACACACACACACACACACACACACACACACACACACACACACACACACACACACACACACACACACACTAACACACACACACACACTAACACACACACACACACTAACACACACACACACACACAGACATCATCGCGAAAATATTAAAATCGTATTCTAGGGACCCCAAAACGTGTTTATCCATTGAAAACTCACTACCCAATTTTTAGCATGATTCCTATACCTCTCTTATCTGAAGGGCGAGAGGTAAAAAGAATACAAGAATGTTCTCACTTTGGTTTTTCTATCTAGGACATCAATTGCACCCAGTTACCGCCAACATGGTGGATTTGGAAGAGGCGGTCAATTCAGGACGGCACGCGATTGTAGCGCTACAAGTGACTAAAATATTAAATAATAATTTTGACAGATGTGATTGAAACTATTTATTTTTATTTCATTGACTATCTATATCTAGCCTGTGTTTAAAAAATCTGATGTGGCCAGCACATGACCTCTCGCCATTCTTGAATCAAAAATTTACAGGTTGACACAAAAAAGTATGAAAAAAAATTATTTTTTTGTAAATCTGGCAACAATGGCAAAAGTTTCGAAAATTTTAATCAGATGAAAATAAACTATATGGTATACAAAATATATGTGTAAAACTTTATTGCCGTTTTGTATAATAATGGCGTCATCACCCATAGCAACTGCCACTTCCGGTTGTGCGATTGGCACCAAAATCTAATCAGATCTAATCTAGGGTATCAGAATCCAGTATGCAAAATTTCAAATTTTTTTTATTCAGTAGTTTTTGAGTTATCGTTACTACAACATCCATCCAAACACACACACACTAACACACACACACACACACTAACACACACACAGACATCATCGCGAAAATATTAAAATTGTATTCTAGGTACCCTAAAACGTGTTTATTCATTGAAAACTCACTACCCAATTTTTAGCATGATTCCTATACCTCTCTTACCTGAAGGGCGAGAGGTAAAAATAATTAAAAGGCTATATGGGATTCGATCCACGGACCCACTGCACCATTAGCGAGCATTATGTCACGCTGCTACTAGAGATTATGGTTAAATAAGCTCAAACTTATTATTTAATCGAATCACGTTTCATACTAAAACAAATATAAATTAATGTTTCGTGTGCCGTCCTGGATTGACCGCCTCGTATTTTAATTATTAATATTACAGAGCAAAAGTATTCACATTCACTAAATCTGATGAAGAAAATGATTTAAGTCACATCTGGATTGACCGCCTCGTGGATTTGGACGGTATGACACAAAAATGTCAAAATTTTGACTCGATCTCGAAAACTAAGCTACTTCTCAAAATTCTAAAACAATAGCGACCTTTGGCTTGGTCCACAACCTATAAAAAAAATCTGATGTGGCCAACACATGACCTCTCGCCATTTTTGAATCAAAAATTTACAGGTTGACACAAAAAAGTATGAAAAAAAATTACTTTTTTGTAAATCTGGCAACAATGGCAAAACTTTTGAAAAATTTAATGATACGAAAATAAACTATAGAGTATACAAAATAAATGTGTAAAACTTTATTGCCGTTTTGTATAGTAATAGCGTCATCACCCATAGCAACTGCCACTTCCGGTTGTCCGATTGGTACCAAAATCTAATCAGATCTAATCTAGGGTATCAGAATCCTGTATGCAAAATTTCAAATTTTTTTATTCAGTAGTTTTTGAGTTATCGTTACTACAACATCCATCCAAACACACACACTAACACACACACACTAACACACACACACACTAACACACACACACACACAGACATCATCGCGAAAATATTAAAATCGTATTCTAGGGACCCTAAAACGTGTTTATCCAATAATTTTTCAGATTTTTTTTTCGGATTTTTACGAAGTTTGTCCATTTTTCCCGAGTTTTTCCACTTTGATCAACAATTTCACAAACGTTAAGAAATTTATAAAAAAGCTCGGTTCCAGTTTCAAAAATGTTACAATAATTTCAAATTTTATGAATTAAAAAATGTTGCAAAAACTGAAAAATGAAAAATTTAACCAACAATTTTAAGTTTCCAAAATTTCATTTTATTTACATATTTTTTAGAAAATTTGTCTTTTTGACTTTTACTATCAAATTTGTGTCATTTTGTCGGATTTTAAAATTTTTACCTCTCGCCCTTCAGATAAGAGAGGTATAGGAATCATGCTAAAAATTGGGTAGTGAGTTTTCAATTGATAAACACGTTTTGGGGTCCCTAGAATACGATTTTAATATTTTCGCGATGATGTCTGTGTGTGTGTGTGTTAGTGTGTGTGTGTGTGTGTGTGTTAGTGTGTTAGTGTGTGTGTGTTTGGATGGATGTTGTAGTAACGATAACTCAAAAACTACTGAATAAAAAAATTTGAAATTTTGCATACAGGATTCTGATACCCTAGATTAGATCTGATTAGATTTTGGTGCCAATCGCACAACCGGAAGTGGCAGTTGCTATGGGTGATGACGCCATTATTATACAAAACGGCAATAAAGTTTTACACATATATTTTGTATACCCTATAGTTTATTTTCATCTCATTAAAATTTTCGAAACTTTTGCCATTGTTGCCAGATTTACAAAAATATAATTTTTTTTCATACTTTTTTGTGTCAACCTGTAAATTTTTGATTCAAAAATGGCGAGAGGTCATGTGCTGGCCACATCAGATTTTTTTACTTAATTTCAGGAATTTTTGTTAGTATTAGTATTGTGTTGTCATTTTCGTATTTTTTAGTTTTTTTGCAATTTTTGTCCATTTTTCGTAGTTTTTCCACTAGAAGCAACAATTTCACAAACTTTAAGAAATTCTGAAAAAAGTTCAGTTCCAATTTCAAAAATTTAACAAAAAACTGAAAAATCAAAAATTTTACGAGTAATTTTAAGTTTCGAAAATTTCATTTTATTTGCTTATTTTTGGGAAAATTTGAAATTTTGACATTTTTTTAATTTTTGACAGGTGACAGTTGGAGAAATAATTTTGACTGTTCAGTGTTCAGTTACTTCCAAAGTAGCTCCCTACTTTTTCTACTCCCAGCTTTTTCTCTCGGTACAAAAATACCTTATTCTTGAAATCAAGGAGTGAGTGAAAATACACACATAGTTGCCGAGTGTTAAAATTCAATTTTATCCAATCGCAGCAGTTACATTTCTAACAGCCATGTGACATATGATAAGACATAACCAAAAAATACCTATCGTATTGACATAACTGTAATGTATTAGATATGGACCGGTGTCGTATTAAAAAGAAACATTAACAAAACACAAAAAGAACTGTTGGCCGAATTCATTTTGCAACGACCACAAATGTATACGGGCAAATTAACCCCCACATTCACCCGGCTCAGTACCAAGCCCTCTGGTCAGAGCTGATCATAATTTTAAATTGTGATGGGAAGCTTGGAGGAACGTAAGTATCATGAACTCTTTCTATTTCAACCTCCTCGCAGAGCTTCCTCCACATCGTCATTCATGAGATTATTCCATATCAATAATTAATATTATCCATTATTTTAGTAAACTTACAAGCAAAACTCAAAAAAATAGACACGAAATACAAACAAAATAAATCGGATCAACAGATTAAATAGTTAGGTTAATGTTTTAAATAAATTTCTACTCTCTACAAATTTCACTCGCTAATGACCAATAGAAATTTTATACTCCCTGGGAGAATAAAAGTCCCACATATTTCCATCGAAATATTTCAAGAATAGGGTTATTTTACATTTCAGGGAGCCACGCCTATTTCTATTTTAATTCCTACTCCCTGATTTTCAAGAATAGGTGCACTGAATAGAGTTTTTCAAATGACATATTGTAATTCCGTAACATATTGCATCTGCCATTTTTTGATAGTCACACTTCCGTTTGACAAATGTATAAAAACTAATGGGTTCTTCCGACGGATAACCCAAACCCAGATACCAAATTTCAGCTCAATCATATTAAACGTGCGGCCTCTATGGTGGAAGAATACACACACAGACAGACAGACAGACAGACTTTCATCTGGAAATAGTCTTAATCATCTCAGGTGACCTCAAAATGGATATTTCCATCTTTATCTCGAAATTTTTTTTAACTCGTTCACAATACTTTCCCTTCTAGGAGGTAGGTTGGGAAAGTAAAATGTAGTTTTGATTTTATTTAGAACGTATTCGAAATACAAAAATGGGGTCGAAAATCTGGGCGATCTCTCAAGCAGGCAATCGGATTCTACAGAATCTAAGGAGTCAGAAAATGAAAAAATCTGTACGTGTTACCTGTCAAAAAAAATTCTTGAATAGTTCAACTTTTGGTATATTCATCCACGCTCCGGTAATTTAGTCAAGCTGGCTAAGGCTCAGGTTTAAAGCAACATTATCCTCGATGGCGTGGGTTCGATTCCTAATGCTGGCAATTTTTTTTATATTTATTTAAAATAAGATGTCTAAAAACCCTGGTGTATCCACTGATTAGATTTTGTTTCGTACTTTTTGGGAGTACCACCTGTTGCGTTCAATAGAACTTACCAGAATTTTGTAAGATGGCGCTGTTTAGAATTGTTCGTGCCCGAGCTTAGTTTTCACAGATCACTTAAACCAGATGAGATGTCAAATAAATTAGTTTCTGTCAATGTCAATGCGGATTTTTTATGTATGTGGTATTAGTATTAGTTCATAAGGAATCGTACTAAATAGTGTATAAGTATGGATACTTTTCGTCAAATGGGGCCGTACTGTATTTTTTGTGGACAGTGTAAAGCTGCAGATTCGAGGATTCGTCCGTATTCAGTACCAGATTATAAATACACCCTGTGTATTACAGGTATAAGTGGAAACACTATAATTTTTAGACATCTTAATTTGAAAGATGTATAAAATTTGTCCCTGTAAAAATGCGAAAATCGCGAACAATAGAAAAAATGGGAAAATGATATTGAAAATAGTGAAAAAGAGGGAAAACAGGAAAAAATTACGCCGAAAAAATGCGAAAATAGGAAAAAATAATGTAAAATGCTTTCCCTGGCGAAAATAGGGAAAATTAGAAAAATCTGTTTAAAACAGGAAAAATGACGAAAAAATTGGAAAAGCAGAAAAAAATAGGAGAAATCAATAAAAATAAAGAAAAATTGAGAATTATGATATACGATTATAGACCGATTCCAAATTGCAGTATGGGGATTTTTGTCGTTGGAGATTATGAATTTTTTGTCAAAATTAATACAATCAAGATGGCGAAAACTATATATAATTATTTACCGATTCTATTCAAAATTGATATGCGGGGGTTTTCGGGGCCGAGGAATATGATTTTTTTGTCAAAAATAATAAACTCAAGATGGCGACTCCAATGTGGCGGATCATAATTATGATTATTTACCAATTTTATTCGAAATTGGTATGTGGTGGTTTTTGCGGTCGGATATTATAAATTTTTTGTCAAAATTAATAAAATCAAGATGACGGACGATATTTGTCATACAATCGTGAAGTAATTATTTCACGTTTTCCAACCTGGTCGCTGAAATCAATTTCGTGGCCGTTATCCATAGTAACAGCCGACAAACCAAACGTCACTTTCAAATTTGACATTTGTACAGTACAAAAACAACAAGGTAATCATTGAAATCAAAGATTTCAGGAACCGAAGGGAAATTTACTACTACGTGGGACCATCAAGATCAAGAATAGAGGATTTAAACTATTAAGCCCGAGAGAAGATTCGGGAAATCACAAGACTAATGGAATCCAAGATCATTAAGAAGAACCGAAGAAAAGCAGAAAAATCATAGGGATCGAACGAAGAATAACCAGGAAATGCCTCGGCAAGTCCGATGGCCCAATTTTCGACAAAATCCACAAGTCCGAGACCTCGATCGTCAGAACAAACCCATGTCTACCAAGAATCCGAGTCCAAATCCGACCTGTTCTTTGCTGAGTCGCCCTACGAGTATTGGGAGAACTTCCACCTCGAAAACTATTAAAAATTAAATAAAAAAATGTTTATAAAAAAGTATGTTAATACGGTGGTATAGACGCTAACATAATCCAATTAAATTTTAAAATTGTTTACAAAGTTATTCGGGGGTTATATGACAAGATCTCGTTTATAAATAAATACATCTTTCGATTTTCACGAAAACAATCTTGTTTGAAAAATTAACGAGTTGAATTGAAGCTTTAGCTTGAGGGTTTTATTTGTTAAACGTCAATCTTTAAATTTAACGAATTGAGTTTTTTAAAACAAAACTAATTAAGGAAAAATACAGATATATATTTTCCTTTAGATATATATATCCATTATTACTATAAATATAATTAAAATCATAATTATTTTCTCATATTAAACTAATTAATTTGCTAATGATTTTATAATATGCTTGTCATGCAGTCTAGTTTTTCCAGCGACGTCAGACGTAAAGAAAAAAATAATACATGCGCCGCGTTATTCTCTATCAACAGTAGAAGGCTGGTCATATGGATGAAAAATTGAATTTAGTATCATTACCTTTTTAGGGCGATTTTATCCGTAGCGATTATTTTTATTTATGACACTCGAAGCTCGAAAAACATTCATTATCATTCTCATTGTTTTGTTTTCTTTGTTTGGCGGGAGACTTAGAACAATAACGATGAAAATGGGAATTTTTACATTTTGCAACTCTGCTGATTCGGCGATTCCGTTATAAAATAGTGCCCCGGGATACGCCTGTAATAGCCGCATTAAGACATTTTGTCGATTATCTCAAACTTTTTAAAAACATACTTTTAAACAAGATTTATATTTTGAATCAAATTTTAAATTGATTTCTTTTTTATTTTTCCTTTGGTAAATAGAAGAATTTATTATTATTGTTCAATCAAATAATCTGATCAAATTTTTTCCCACATAAAGCATAATAATTTACACCACATAAAGGTATAATCTAGTTCAATCTACTGTCAAACGCAGAAAATCCATTCTGTATTAAAGCAATGGATCCAACTAGGGATGTTTAGTGCATTTATTGCCTACATCATTTGAATATTTGTGTTTCGACAGATATAGTCGAAATGAAGCATTAATTTCCGTGTTAATTTTACATAATAATCCAGAGAATAACTTTGAGTGAAATAATTGGTAAGCCTTTGTCCTTTTCATAAATATATTATGGCATATAATGGTATTTTAGTTTATCTAACTACCAAATTTTATTTATGTGTAATGAAAATTCTCAATTAAGCTTCACAACAGACGTAATTATCGTAGACACTAAATTGTATAAATTCCTCTCATTCACAAACCTGAGATAGAGAGACAAATAGGTGATGTTAGGTCAATATACAGTGATAGCAGCTTCTCACATCCAATTCGGATAGTTAGCAAAAAATTTTACTTATAGGTCGCTTATAGTACTTTAGAAATTATCGTTCACACTGTATCCATCCCTTTTATTTACAAAACTAAGGTAGAAATACAAATTGGCGATATTTTACATGAAGGAATAATCCGGCCCAATGACAGCAGTTTGTCATTCCCAATTTTGATAGTTAACCATAGAACTGACGCATCAGGAAAAAACGAATAGTGTATTGTTGTTGATTACTGAAAAATTAAGACTAAAACTGACATTACCCAAAATTTGAGACATTCTATATAAGCTAGATCGCTTCTAGTGCTTTATAAGACAAAATCATTGTTTACACTAAATCGTATTCATCTCATTATTCACAAAACTGAGATAGAAATACAAATAGGCGATATGTTACGTCAAGGAATAATGGGGCCAAGTGACAGTAGTTTCTGATCACCAATTTATATAGTTAGCAAAAGAGCTGAGTCATCAGGATAATAGATGGTGTATTGTTATGGACCACAAAAAATTAAAACTGTAACTGAAATTACCCATAATTTCAGACTTCCCTGGCAGGCTAGGTCGCTTCCAGCATAATTATAAGGCAAAATAATCGTTCACACTAAATCGAATCCATCCTTTTTATTCACAAAACTGAGGTAGAAATACAAATAGGCGATATGTTACGTTAACAAATAATCGGGCCCAGTGACAGCAGCTTCTCGTATCTAATACGCCACATTTCTAGAAACGTCATCATCGGCAATTTTATTGGATAGGTAATGGGATTTTATCTAAACAAACTGTTTGCTTATGTAAGTTTCCGTATGGAGTATTTTATTTCGTGTTTTTTAATTTTTGTGTAGTTTTTTGGGCCATTTTAGTGTCTAAGATAAACATTATCATACCTATGTATTAGTTTTAATTTAGAAGTTATTTACTTTTATTTCAACGTGAAAAAAATAAAAATATTACTATTTAACCTCAATCTTTCATATAAATTCAATACGTTTCATAGGATTTTTGTTGTAGTATGGCGAAAAATTACAAAATTATATAAATATATGTAAATCAGTATAAAAATAACACAAAATGCTTCAAAAATAATATAAAATATTGACATTAAATATTCACAGTATAATTTATATTTTTATTTTTTTTACCTTAATATGAATTTATATAGACCAAATTTAACTAAAACTTATATATAATTATAAAAAAAATTATTTTAACTACAATGTTCTAAAAATTGCACAGAAATAAAAATAACACGAATAAAAAAACTACTAATGTAATCTGCCATTAGCCAAAAGTTTGGTTGGATATAGCAAAGTGACCTTCAATCGCATTGTGACGTCAGAAAAGTATGGTATATTTAGATATTTAGCAAAAAAGTTGCCGCATTAGGAAGAAGAAATAGTGTATTTTTATTGACCATAAAAAAATTAAGACTATAACTGAAATTACCCAAAATTTCAGATTTCCCTGGCAAGCTAGGTCGCTTCTAGTACTTTATAAGACAAAATAATCGTTCACAATAAATCGTATCCATCACTTTTATTTACAAAACTGAGGTATAAATACAAATAGGCGATATTTAACGTCAATGAATAATCCGGCACCGTGACAGCAGTTTGTCATCCCCAATTTGGATAGTTAGCAAAATAACGGACGCACCAGGAAAAAAGTAATAGCGTGTTGTTGTTGACTAAAGAAAAATTACTACTGAAATTACCCAAAATATCAGACTTCCCTGGCAAGCTAGGTCGCTTCTAGTACTTTATAAGATAAAATTATGGTTCACACTAAATCGTATACATCCCTTTTATTTACAAAACTAAGATATAAATACAAATAGACGATATTTAACGTAAGAGTAATCCGGCACCGTGACAGCAGTTTGTCATCCCCAATTTGGATAGTTAGCAAAATAACGGACGCACCAGGAAAAAAGTAATACCGTATTGTTGTTGACTACAGAAAAATTACTACTGAAATTACCCAAAATTTTAGACTTCCCTGGCAAGCTAGGTTGCATCTAGTACTTTATAAGACAAAATAATCGTTCACAATAAATCGTATCCATCACTTTTATTTACAAAACTGAGGTATAAATACAAATAGGCGATATTTAACGTCAATGAATAATCCGGCACCGTGACAGAAGTTTGTCATCTCCAATTAGGATAGTTAGCAAAATAACGGACGCACCAGGAAAAAAGTAATAGCGTGTTGTTGTTGACTAAAGAAAAATTACTACTGAAATTACCCAAAATATCAGACTTCCCTGGCAAGCTAGGTCGCTTCTAGTCCTTTATAAGATAAAATTATGGTTCACACTAAATCGTATACATCCCTTTTATTTACAAAACTAAGATATAAATACAAATAGACGATATTTAACGTAAGAATAATCCGCCACCGTGACTGACAATACCATATTGTTGTTGACTACAGAAAAATTACAACTGAAATTACCCAAAATTTCAGACTTCCCTGGCAAGCTAGGTCGCTTCTAGTACTTTATAAGACAAAATAATCGTTCACAATAAATCGTATCCATCACTTTTATTTACAAAACTGAGGTATAAATACAAATAGGCGATATTTAACGTCAATGAATAATCCGGCACCGTGACAGCAGTTTGTCATCCCCAATTTGGATAGTTAGCAAAATAACGGACGCACCAGGAAAAAAGTAATACCGTATTGTTGTTGACTACAGAAAAATTACTACTGAAATTACCCAAAATTTTAGACTTCCCTGGCAAGCTGGGTCGCATCTAGTACTTTATAAGACAAAATAATCGTTCACAATAAATCGTATCCATCACTTTTATTTACAAAACTGAGGTATAAATACAAATAGGCGATATTTAACGTCAATGAATAATCCGGCACCGTGACAGCAGTTTGTCATCCCCAATTTGGATAGTTAGCAAAATAACGGACGCACCAGGAAAAAAGTAATAGCGTGTTGTTGTTGACTAAAGAAAAATTACTACTGAAATTACCCAAAATATCAGACTTCCCTGGCAAGCTAGGTCGCTTCTAGTCCTTTATAAGATAAAATTATGGTTCACACTAAATCGTATACATCCCTTTTATTTACAAAACTAAGATATAAATACAAATAGACGATATTTAACGTAAGAGTAATCCGGCACCGTGACAGCAGTTTGTCATCCCCAATTTGGATAGTTAGCAAAATAACGGACGCACCAGGAAAAAAGTAATACCGTATTGTTGTTGACTACAGAAAAATTACTACTGAAATTACCCAAAATTTTAGACTTCCCTGGCAAGCTAGGTCGCTTCTAGTACTTTATAAGATAAAATTATGGTTCACACTAAATCGTATACATCACTTTTATTTACAAAACTGAGGTATAAATACAAATAGGCGATATTTAACGTCAATGAATAATCCGGCACCGTGACAGAAGTTTGTCATCTCCAATTAGGATAGTTAGCAAAATAACGGACGCACCAGGAAAAAAGTAATAGCGTGTTGTTGTTGACTAAAGAAAAATTACTACTGAAATTACCCAAAATATCAGACTTCCCTGGCAAGCTAGGTCGCTTCTAGTCCTTTATAAGATAAAATTATGGTTCACACTAAATCGTATACATCCCTTTTATTTACAAAACTAAGATATAAATACAAATAGACGATATTTAACGTAAGAATAATCCGCCACCGTGACTGACAATACCATATTGTTGTTGACTACAGAAAAATTACAACTGAAATTACCCAAAATTTCAGACTTCCCTGGCAAGCTAGGTCGCTTCTAGTACTTTATAAGACAAAATAATCGTTCACAATAAATCGTATCCATCACTTTTATTTACAAAACTGAGGTATAAATACAAATAGGCGATATTTAACGTCAATGAATAATCCGGCACCGTGACAGCAGTTTGTCATCCCCAATTTGGATAGTTAGCAAAATAACGGACGCACCAGGAAAAAAGTAATACCGTATTGTTGTTGACTACAGAAAAATTACTACTGAAATTACCCAAAATTTTAGACTTCCCTGGCAAGCTGGGTCGCATCTAGTACTTTATAAGACAAAATAATCGTTCACAATAAATCGTATCCATCACTTTTATTTACAAAACTGAGGTATAAATACAAATAGGCGATATTTAACGTCAATGAATAATCCGGCACCGTGACAGAAGTTTGTCATCTCCAATTTGGATAGTTAGCAAAATAGCGGTCGCACCAGGAAAAAAGTAATACCGTATTGTTGCTGACTATTAAAAAATTAAGACTATAACTGATATTACCCAAAATTTCAGACATCCTCAACAAGCCAGGTCGTTTCTGGTACTTTACAACTTTAGACTTTGCATTGGGATTTCACTAAATTGAAATGTGTCCTAAAGATGTTTACAAAATTGCATTCAATTTCAAGTACGGACGCTATGAATATCTAAAAATTCTCTTTACACTGGAAAATGCTCCAGCAGCTTTTAAACGTAAAAGAGCAGGACCAATTCTATCAGCAAACCGTGAAAAACAAAATTATCCAACTATTAAGAACAGTCATGCATCAGTCATGTACTTATTGAGGACGGTCAGTAACAAAAAATAAATGTAAACAGAAAAAACTACAAAATTCTGCCATAGTGGAATATAATAAAAAAACGACTATTCATTAACTTTTTATAAAAAAAATTAGCAGTTGATCCTTTTTTAGTAAATTCCGATTCCCAATTCCAATTCAATAACTTAATAGGAGTTACGAGGTTAACTACCTCCTTAAATTATTCGAAATATACCACTGCTTTCTAAAAACTCCATTTAAAGTTGGCTCGTGTATTTGGGCATGCAGCCAACAAAACCTAAAAATCTCCAGTTTCACATTAGCTATATATAAAGCGTCAAAATCAGCTAAAAGTACAGGTGAATTTTAAAACTTCACTTAAAAGATTTGAAAGGTGATAAGGTTGTCTAAATGGAAGCCAAATAGTATTTTATTAATTTTAAAATTATTCCTATTCACTAAATTGAAAAGTGACTAGAATTTGGAAGATTGCAACTCTACAAAGATATACAGATAAGTAATTCCATTTCAATTACATTGAAAATGATATTAAAATTATAAATTGATTTTGAGTATTATGTTTAATATTGCATACTTAACTACTTAATTTTTTTTTAATCGCGTTATTTTCTTTGATTACATTTAATAAGTCGATTTTAATCGTCCTTTTGGATGCCGCCGAGCAGCTATCAAAATGTCGCGCAAACGAAAAAGCCAAAATTACCGAACGTTGGAAACTGGTCCTCGAGGAATTATTTGAATCTATAGAAAATAATAATAAAAATATACAGGTTGACGTTTAGATTCCGTGGGAGTTTAAAGCTTGTAATACCCTGTATATTTAATTAAAAATAGTAATAAAAACTAAAAACTATTAAATATGCTATCAAAATTGTAATGTCAAAAGTCAATATTCAATGTCAAAATCAATTATACTGTCAAAAGACAATTTTAATGTTAAAAATCAATTTTAAATGTCAAAAGTCAATTTTACTGTCAAATGTCAATTTTAAATCTGAAAAGTTAGTTATATAAATGCAAAAAGTTAATTTTAATGTCAAATGTCAATTTTAAACGAATTAATTATAAATAAAATCTCATTTACATATCGCTTTGAAGCACAAAAAAGAGATCAAAAACGGTTTCAAATTTTTATAGTTTTCCAAAAATCTCTTCCCAGTAAGAATCAGTGTATATCTTTGTCTGATTTTATATAAAATAAATCTTTATTATTATTGATTTCAAAATGTATTAATATATATTTGGTTCATAATTTGTGTCCAAATTTTTCTTCCTTAATATATTTCGGACTTAAGCGAAAATTTTTTTTGATAAAATTCTAAGACATTATTTCTTAATATTTGTCTCCTGGGAATAAAATTTATTGATCCGGTGCTGCCTACGCGGAATCTTTTCAATGAAAACCGAGATTTACAACCGTTAAATTACGATTTGATTTTAGATTTGGCAATCTCAAAAGAGTCGTTTTAAAAAAGAGTGAATAAATCAAATCCGGCTGGTAGGTAAATACTCTACTTCCCCAAGTTCGGAAATAAATTAAATTTAATACTATCCCAAAAATTTTAAAGAAAATATTTATTTATTTTTATCGAGTTAAATATACACTGTAGTAAAATCATAAATTTTGTAGTACTTAAATATTTATGAATCAAATTTTTTTATTTTATAAAATGAATTTTTATTCCTTTATGCATATGCAACTCATTATTAATTTCATAACGCGATAAAATATTTTTATTAAAGTTTTGCAATTTAATTTTAATAAAATTACTTCGTTTTTACGTTATTCTATCCATTATGGTATACTACAAAAGAAATACAGTTCCAGGAGAAAGAATATAAATTGTTGTGTTGAAAAAAAAAAACTCATGACCTTAATGATCGCGAATTTCTCGATTTTCCCTTGACAAACAAAAAAACGGACGATTTAGGATTTCTATGGCGGAATAGATTAATATATACAGTATGTCCTAATTATTAATGATTTTAACAATTTTTGAATAAATATTACAATTAAGTTTTTTATTAAGCAAATGTTATTTTCAATTGTTTTATTTTATCTTTTTTATAGGGTTATTTATATTGGCATATGTATTTATACTATATTTATTTACATCTAAACTATTTATTTATCTTTTACTAGCTGTCAATGTTAATTGAAATTAATTTGAATTTTATATATAGGGTAGTAGATGTTAAATAGGAATGTAAAATGTGCACTTCCGGTCACGTGTCACATCTGGTGACTAACAGCCTCGTTTAAGATACTTGAACATCTGCTTGTCCAGATTACGAGTACAATAGGATCACGTGTTATTATCGCGGTACACCAATATTATAATTTTATTAATCGACGGCTACAGGTAAGGTAATTTGGGGGAAGACGCCCAACTGGGTAAGATGCATATGCTGGCTAATTCGAACCCATAGTCAATAGATGGCTCTAGTAGGATGATAATTCAGTTTTGAAATGAATATGGCTGTCGTGCATGTGCTCCAGGGCGAATTTGACGTTTTTTTTTTGGAAATTATATGGTAAGAAAGGTTTTTCTCATCGCAAAACTTTATAACTGCATGCGGTATTTGGTATAATATTGGACGGTTATTGAATATTAGGATTTTTGGCAGTATTTTAATTAATAAACGACAAACTACTGCATCCTCCTTTGGCATCTTACCCAACATGTTGGGGTAACTTGCCTTAAAAATTAGGGGTAATATGCCGTACAAAAACTAAAGAATTTATATGTTTATTTGTTTAGAAGGCATGTTGGTATTTTATGTAAGTAACTAGTTGTTTCTGTTACAGAACAGTGTAACATGTCTCGTAACTATACTCGCAAAGCAAATAGGGCCCAATGGTCCCAAGACCTTCAACATGCTGCAGAACTTCTGCAAGAGGGAAGATATAGTGCTAATTCTATATCTAAAGAGTTCAATATTCCCTTAAGAACACTGTTAAGAAGAGTGAAGGCTGGCAACCTGCAAAAAGGCAGTTTAGGACTGTCAGCTTCGCTTGGCGTAGAAAATGAGGTAAAACTTGTTGGCTACATTCATAAAATGGAAAAAGCAGGATATGCACTTCAGTGTAAAGATATTCGATATTTAGCATATACATTTGTGGAAAAAATGCAATAAAACACAGATTCAACAGAGAAAAGGAGCTAGCTGGGTACGACTGGTTTTCTTCATTTATGAAAAGAAATCCGGAGTTAAGAATGCGTACTCCCCAAGGTCGATCAGCAGCGAGATCGTTGGGCATGGGCCACGAGGAGGTTGATCCTTATTTTGAGTTATTATTAGAGACTTTCACAGAACATAATTTTTTGGGTCAGCCTCGAAATATCTTCAACATGGATGAGACTGGGTTGCAACTGAATCCAAAACCAGGAAAAGTGGTCGCCACGAGGGGAGCAAAAGATGTTCACACGGTGACAAGTGCTAAAAAGAGAGAGACTATAAGTGTGATAAGTTGTTGCAATGCCGAAGGAAATTATCTTCCCCCGTACGTAATTTTTAAGGGAAAAAACAAGAAACAGGAGTTTGAAGATGCCACCAGGATCTGTCGTGGTTATGTCCCCAGAGTCGGCTTATGTTAAAACAAAAATATTTCTTTCATGGATTAGAGACAATTTTATACCTAGAAAGGAGCCTGGGCCGGTCCTTCTTATTCTAGACGGTCATGCCTCACATTATAATAATGTTACTGTTCTAGATTATGTTGCAGAGAATGATATTATTTTATTGTGTTTACCAAATCACACAACTCACTGGCTCCAGCCACTCGATAGATCGTTCTTTAAACCCCTAAAAGCTTACTGGAATACGGCCTGAATTAACTGGTTAAGAAATCATCCAGGGCGAAAAATAACCAGGTATCAATTTGGAACGCTTCTCAACGAAGCTTGGATGCTATCTACAACGAATCAGAATGCAGTTTCAGGATTTAGAGCATGTGGAATATGTCCTTACAATCCTGACCAAGTTCCGGATTATGCATTTACTGTAGCAAATCTGCAAGCCGAAAATGAAGCAGAAAGACAAGCTGAAGCGCCGGATTAAGCACGAGAACCTGTGAGAGATGATGAACATTCAGAAGATGAAAATTCACATGACGAAAAAGCTAACTTGCCACAATTATTTGAAGATCTTCAACCAATTCCTGTTATATCGGCCTCTAAAAGAAAGAATCCGAGAAAACAGCACGCTGAAATAATAACGTCTCCCGAGGTTCGGCAAATGAAACCGTAGAAGTTAGAAGCCAAGCTTGAGAAAGAAAGGGAAAAACTATAACGAAAAAAGGAGAGAGAGAAGAAAGCCAGTCTTAAGAAAAAGGGAAGAAAATTCCTGAGAAATATCCCGAAGAGGAAGATGTAGAGGAAGAAGAAGCTGGACCATCATGCTCAACTGTTAAGTTAAGAACAGTGGAAAGCAGAAGTGATACTGACATGTCCGATCCTGTTTTAGGTCATACCTCTGATGAGTGTAGCGATAACGACGATGAATATTGCTGTGTATGTGGAGGTTTTTATTTTGATACAAAAGGCCCTAAAGTTGTTTGGATTCATTGCGTTCGGTGCATAAAATGGCTACATGAAATATGTACAACTAAAGAAGATTGTTGTAACGATTGTATATAAGAATATCATTGGCCATATTACCCCACCGCATTTTGGCATCTTACCCGGGCTGTCGGGTAAGATGGCATTTTGTCACAGGGAACGAAAATATTATTTTCATTACATTTTTTTAGAAAATAAGCTAATTTTGGTTTTGCATATTATTCTTTAATGTTTTTACATTGAGCCAAAAAAATGTGTGGCGTCTTCCCCCCAATTACCTTATAGACCTGAAAATTCCTCTTATATATAAATTTATTAATACATAGTAAAGATTCTGATTAGTATTCATACAGGCTGATTTTGGCTCGTGTTAGTTCAATATACCAAACGCAGAACGATTTATTTATTTCGTCAATTTTCATCAACAAAGAAAGCAAAAGATTTTTGTTGTTAGAATCGTTAGTCGATAATGTAGATTACATTACATTTAATACATCCAGAGTAGAGGTAGTCCCATCATTAGAATTGTTAACACCCATTTGTAACACTTTAAAAGTAAAGATGAATGGATAACTTTTTACCGTATCCGCTTCCATATTTATCTTAAATAAAATTTTCCAAAGGGTTGAAATTGAGTTTACGCCCAAAAGCACAGTAGATATCTTGATAGAGTATGACAGCGGTTTAAATTTCAATGAAAACTTTCCTGCATCAATTGGTTCTGGATATTCCTTTAAAGATATAAACTGATCGATTGTATTCTTATATGATAAAAGTTATACCATATCGATTCACTAAATACCAAACAATCCTTTTTATTTCCGGATATCAGAACAATTGATGCGAAGTTTAATCCATAAGATAAATAAACTGCCATAACCATTGATTTTGATGAGTTTAAATAAAATCTACGTTCACTCAAAAATACATCAACTTCGACTTCATAATCAATTGAAATATTATATTTATTCATTTTAATAATGTCTCTTCGTATAGAATTAAATTACTGAGGAGATGCACAGCCATTTATTGTATTTTTTAATTGTGGAAGGGGGTGATCTATTTTTAGATTTTACTTGTCATTGGTTGACCTTGAGTTCAATGTCACACGTGACCGTAATTACTCATTTGCATCGTCGTTATCCGGTCAACGCCGAATGTGGTACCTGACAAATATATTGAAAAAATATATCAATATAAAAACAAATTTGTATTCAATAAATATTAAATTATTTATTCTTTTAAAATTATACAATATTAATATGTCGAAGTGGTACTTAAATTTATGTCAACCGATAAGTATGTAATCTACATTATCGACTAACGATTCTAAAAACAAATCTTTTTGCTTTCTTTATTGATGAAAATTGACGAAATACAATAAATCGTTCTGCGTATGAATACTAATCAGAAAGTTTATACTTGCAGCTGCCGATTAATAAAATTAATTATAATATTGGTGTACCGTGATTATAGTACGTGGCCCTATTATACGTGCCAATCTGGACACGTATCTTGAGCTGGCTGTCTGTCTCGTCTGTCGCCAGATGTGGCAGGTGACCGGAAGTGCATATTTTGCATTCCTATTTAATATCTACTTAGAGCGAATTTAATACCTTTTTCATTTTTTATTTACACTAATTTTTAAAGCCCGCGCCTTTACAACAACAAAAAAGTCATAAAAATGTAAAACTTTTATAATCACGAATTTTATTACACAGATGTAATTCTGCTTATAAATTGAGTATTAGATTTTTATTAGGTTCAGAATATGACATTATAATTTTATGGAATAATAAAAATTTTATGTGGATTGGCACCAATAATAAAATTTTATTTCAATATTCTCCTTTACGGGACGCATTAGATTAAGTAAAACATTGTTGTATTTATAAATTCGTTTTCTAGACGAATATCGATACATTTTAGAATCCTCCTGTATATGATAATAGCCAAAATCTGCAGTCTACTTTATATTAAAATAACCATTTTATTTCGAATTTCCATTTAAATAGAATTTTAAACTAGTTCAAAGAAATTTTAATAAATACAATAAAAGTAAAGTAACAAGAAAAATAAGAAAGTTTCTGCTCTAGAACAAAAATTATACACTTCCGAAATGAAACTACTAAATTATTTCCTACAAATTAAGCTGTATTTTATGTTGAGTTGTATTTGCTTTAAACGTGTGTAACGGGTAATAAGATGTCTTCTTCTAAATTATTACTGTGTTTGTTTTAAGTTAAATATAGTTCTCACTTTACATTTACGTAAAGTTGGAAGAATCAAACTGTGACGCGAAATATAAATGAAACGCAAATGCTAAATTATAATTTTAAACTCATATATAAATGAATATAGAAAAATTGTTATTTATTTTTTGTTAGTAGATAGTCTAAGCCGTTACGACGATCATGCAAACGTGACGTAGAATAAATACATAAAAAATAATGCACATTAGCTTTCTCAAAAGGGTATAAGCATTTAGTTTCGTTATAAGTGGTCCGATTGTTGTGTAGTATCAAAGACATGCGCAGTATTATCAAAAAAGTGCACTAGCTTTTAGCATCTAATTTTGGTATTAGTCGTCCCATTTTAGTGGTTATGAAACTTTATATGTAATTTGTTGATAGAGGTGATTTAGTTTTTTTTTTTTTTTTTTTTTTTTTTTTTTTTTTTTTTTTTTTTTTTTTTTCAAAAAAATGTATCTTATCTTGGTTTTATTTTCCTTATCATCAAGTTTCTTTCGGTGGTCTTTTTTTTCTGATATCTGGGAAAAAAACGGTGATAAATCGAAAAACTTCCTGGATCCGGCAGTGGAAGATGTTTTAGTCCAAAAGCAGGTTCTGATCCAAAAAAAAAGTTCCCAAAAAAATGTTCAGTCCAGAAAAGCTCATTCCATAAAAAAAGTTCAGTACAGAAAGAGGCTCTGTCCAGGAAAAAAGCTTAATCCAGAAAAATTATTATCTGTCGAGGGGACGAAAAGAAATTTTCAACAAGCAATAGAGACGATATAAAAACTAATTGTTCTGACTGATGAGGTAAAGAGAAAAATTGTTAAAAATGAAATTAAAAAGGGATATCAAGCGTGTCTGAAATTCAAATATACTGAGCAGAGGAATAATGAAAATATAGGGTGGCACAGGAAAAAACGTAATAGTTATCAGGTTTAAGATTCCCAAAAGAAACTAGTTTCTGCTCAAATTCAGCACGAACTAACTATCGTTTTTCTCCTGTATACGGATCAAATTTAAAGGCATTTCTCATATATACGAATCAAATATTAATTAAATCGCATTCCTCACAGTAACGAACTACTATTGCTTTAGTACTATACACATTTAGAATTTAAATCTCTACGTTAACTATGTAAATTTTACTTGATTCTCTTTTGGGTCTGCGCATAACTGAAAATTGCAGATTTATTACAATTTTAAATTTATTTACCAATATAATTTCTTAGTTAGTATTCGAAGCTCTGTATGTGAATAGAGTGCTTGTTCTTTTGGTTTGAAGTAAATTTTTATTATTTGCTCATTTGCCGTCTCGACTAGCCGTACCCTCTTTTTCCGCTTCGGCTAGCTAATCGGTTCACAGATTAACCGTATTTGCGTGAATATATAAACAATAATAAAAAAAGTCCATAGAAATATATATGGAACTAAAAGACAAGATAATATTAAGAATTATTATATTTAGACCAACAAAACCATTACCAGAGGAGAGGTAGGAAACCGAAGAAGAGGCACACCGAGAACTAAATCAATTGGAATAAAACAGATTAGGGAAGAATATGCAATCAAGTCATGGACCTTTTTGGCCCGTACGTCAGATTTAATAACATCCTTCTTTTATATGAATCGTCACGATTTATATTACATCAAATTTGTCGTTTTAGATTTATATGTTTTATAGAAGTAGAATAATATTTTATGCAGTAAAAATCAATTTGATCTTATATCATAAACAAACGGAAGAAAGAACATCCATAATATTTCTTGTTATTTTTTAAACATTCTTTATAACCGCTCGATTATATAAAAAATAAAATAACGTATTTTTCTAAGAACTAAATAAATAATAGACGTCAATTTCCTAATTGAGACCTTGTTGTACTCTCAGGATATGCCAGTAATTAGAAAAGAGTAATTACTAACTAGCTAAGAAGATCTTTTTAAAGTGGAGCAACAAAAGCAATTAAAAATAATTAAAATTTGTATTCGTTTCACTCAAAAACTTTTCTCGTTGCGAGATCCAAATAGAAAATGTCTGGCTGCAATCAACGGCTCTGTTTGATAATTCCGCCAATAAAAAAAAACCTTAATTCGGTTTGAATGGCAAACAAGGAAAACGTTTAATAGTTTTAGTAGATAGAAGTAATTTATTTAATTCAGAGGCCGTTGCCGAAACATTTAATTTTCTTTTTGATAGTTAGGAAATTTTAAAAGGGCGTAATCAGATTAGTTTTCAGCTCGGTTTATCTCTATTTTTACTCTTTTCGGTTTCTAGTTTAATAGCTCTCAATTTTATCTTATACTGAACATTTAAACCGGTTTAAGTTGGTATAAAATATAGAATTACTCGAATTTTGGTTAAAAAAACAGAGTGATATGTTAAAACTGCAATTATACGAGTTAAGGAATAGTAAGCAACAAGGTTGATAATAATAGAAGTAGTAGAGCAACAGGCGAACTGTGACATGACAGGTGCCTCTCACTTTACCTGGCCATTATTTTTACTCTCACCCTGTATGTAGGTATGCATGACCTATGAAATGGCGCTTGGTTTTTACTTTCGCGCTACATGTTTTTGACTTTTGGGGAGTTGGGGGATATTTGGCTCACCCTGTATGCATGTGTAATTTATTCCTATTGTTTTTAACCTTTAAATGTTGATCATTAATTATAATTATTGATTCAGCATAATTACAATGTTAATTAAGAAATTTTAATATATGAAATTCATTAATCTCTAATTTATTCTTGTTTTTACCTCTCGCCCTTCAGATAAGAGAGGTATAGGAATCATGCTAAAAATTGGGTAGTGAGTTTTCAATGAATAAACACGTTTTAGGGTCCCTAGAATACGATTTTAATATTTTCGCGATGATGTCTGTGTGTGTGTGTGTGTGTGTTAGTGTGTGTGTGTTAGTGTGTGTGTTTGGATGGATGTTGTAGTAACGATAACTCAAAAACAACTAAATAAAAAAAAATTTGAAATTTTGCATACAGGATTCTGATACCCTAGATTAGATCTGATTAGATTTTGGTGTCAATCGCACAACTGGAAGTGGCAGTTGCTATGGGTCATGACGCCATTATTATACAAAACGGCAATAAAGTTTTACACATATAATTTGTATACCCTATAGTTTATTTTCATCTCATTAAAATTTTCGAAACTTCTGCCATTGTTGCCAGATTTACAAAAAAATTATTTTTTTCATACTTTTTTGTGTCAACCTGTAAATTTTTGATTCAAAAATGGCGAGAGGTCATGTGTTGGCCACATCAGATTTTTTAACCTTGTAGTTATGCTGAATCATTAATTATAATTAATGATTAACATAATTAATAGGTTAATTAAGAAATTTTAATGGGTGTTCCGTAATCCTATCGGTATTTTCGCCTCAAGTTTTAAAATTAGGTGGGCCATTTGGGCACAGGGTTATCAACCATAAAGTAACTAATCCTTTTGATTCTAAGGAATATTTTTAATAAAAAATAATAGGAATAATTTCAGTGATTTTTTTTTAAATTTTGATGAACATTTTTTAAATTTTTTTACGGAATTTTTTCAAATTTTTAAACAAAATTCATGAAATATTTTGATTGATTTTGTCCAGTATTTTTTATTTGCATTTAATATTTTTCATATAGCAATTTTTGACAGTTTCTAACAAATTTTAGTTGATATTTTTTTAACAATGTCTTGGTAAATTTTAAAAGTTTTTCCTGACTTTTAACACTTTCCTTCGCATTTTAGCGAACGTTTTTCTTAATTTTTTTTTAACAATTTTTAACATCTTCTGACAGTTTTTTGTGAATGCTTCCAATATTGTCTATAATAATAAACGTTTTTTTAAACAATTTTTGAAAGTTTCTAATATTTTTTTTTCAATTTCTTTTATTGCATTTTCGAAATTTTCTAATATTTTTTAGCAAATTTAGAATATTTTTCTATTTTTTTCACCAACTTTTAACAAAATGACCGTCTATTATATATTTTTTAATCTTCGACCGTTTCTAATATTTTTAAACAATTTTTTTCTCAACTTTATTGTATAATTTTAGCGATTTTTAACGTTTTTCTAAATTTTTTTAACAACTTTTTAACAAATTCTCAGCATTTTTGACATTTTCTGACAATTTTTTTGGTTTCAAAAATTTTTTAATAATTTTAAATCGTTTTTTATGAGTCCGTTTTATTTTTAAATAAAATAAAATAATATTAATTGGGTGTTATATTATTTTTAATTTGTTTTTTTTTTGACTTGGTCTAAATAGTTTTTAATAATTTTGAATGGTCCGAATGACGTTTTTTAAAGCCAGAAGTATCTGCTTCATGTATGGACTAAAAAATAATAAAATTCTTGATGTTTTTATTAAAATTTTTGAAGTTTTTTAAATTTTGATCAACATTTTTGAAATTTTTTTATTCAATGTTTTCAAATTTTTAATCAAACTCATGAAATTTTTTCCAACGTTATGTGCATCAAATATTTTTGTTTAGCAATTTTTGACAGATTCTAACAATTTTTAATTTTTCATATTTTTAACAATTTTTCAGCAAATTTTAAAAGTTTTTCTTAACTTTTGACACATTCCTTCACTTTTTAGCGACTTTAAACATTTATAATTCGACTATTGCTAGGTATATGTGTACTATTTAATTTCACATATGTATTCAACTAAATATCGAGAATAACATAGATAAATTTGAATATAACCAATTAAAAGTATTAGAGTAATAAAATAAGACAACCCCAATCATTAAACCAATCATTTGACAATAATTTTATTTAAACTGTATCTAGGAATAACCCACAACTGAACAGATTACAAAAATTTTATTAAATATTTAAATAATCTTATTTCATTTTCTTAGAACCCTTAATCCCGCTTTCGTGCCCAGAAAGGCTACATCTTTAGAAGTTACAAAAGATTAAATTCGGGTAATACTGACCGCAGTGCCGAAAAGGGCTCCACCCATTTTAATATATTGATTAATGTCTAATTTATTCTTGTTGTTTTTTAACCTTGTAATTATGCTGAATCATTGATTATAATTAATGAATTAGCATAATTACAAGGTTAATTAAGGAATTTTAATATATGGAATTGTTTAATGTCTAATTTATTTCTTATTCTTTTTTAACCTTGTAATTATGCTGAATCATTAATTGTAATTAAATTTTTACCATTTTAAAAATTTTAATGGTGTTCATATAAAAATATTTTGTAAAAATAAAATGCAACTTGCATGTAACCGGTAAAATAAAAAAAAATTACCCATTATTGAACTATAGAATTACACGAAACAAATATTAAAAATGAGTTTTTCCGATTATTTATAACATATATTTTCTAGGTGTGCCATGCAGATGCAACTTGTTATGATAATTATATTTATAAAGCAATTGGTTTTTCATGTAGAAATAATTAAACAAAGTAATTGGGTTTTTTATGTATGAATAATTAATCGGCAATACAATTTACACAAATAAGATTTTTAATGAAACGCAATTTTATCTGTTATACAAAGGGAACATAACAAATTAAAACAAAAATCCAAAACGTGTGAAAGTAAAAAAAAAATCATATATAACACATACGGTGAGTCAAATATCCACCTCCTGTTATACAAGGGAAACGTAACATATTAAAACAAAATTTCAAAACGTGTGAAAGTAAAAAAATCATATAAAACACATACAGGGTGAGTCAAATATACACCTCCTGTTATACAAGGGGAACATAACATATTAAAACAAAAATTCAAAACGTGTGAAAGTAAAAAAATCATATATAACACATACAGGGTGAGTCAAATATCCACCTCCCAATTGCATAACACTAAAACACACTGCGCAATTATTAATTCATTATAGCATAAATTGGTCATAAATCAATTCCATCAATTGTCACAAATCAAACATACGTACAAGAACATTGATTATAATTAATGATTTACCATAATTTTAACCTTGTAAAAATGCTGAATCATGAATTATAATTAATGATTCAGCATATTTCCAAGGTTAAAAAACAATTTTCTTCATAATTAGAATAAATTAGACATTAATCAGTTCCTCATTTCTCGATTAACGTAATTACACCTGTATACAGGGTGAGCCAAATATCCCCCCACCCCCAAAAGTCAAAAACATGTAGCGCAAAACTAAAAACCAAACCCCATTTCATAGGTCACACATACCTACATACGGGGTGAGAGTAAAAATGGCCAGATAAAGTGACAGGCACCTGTCATGTCACAGTCCGCCTGTTGCTCTACTACTAATAGAGCAAAAAAATGGGGTAGATATTTAAGTTATTAATTATTTATTCCTTTTTTTCTTCACACATTTAATGACCCGCTTTTTACACACTTTTTACATACTTTTCTTCCCTTTTTTTTATCCCACTCTTCTTTTTTGGTCCATTTTTGTTTTTCATTCTCTCTTTAATGTCCCAATTTTTTTCCCCATTTTTTTACAACTATTATTCATTGCCCCATTTTTTTCGGGAACTTGATTGGTTGATGAATGATGGATTATTCTACTCTGAGCTATCTTTATTTTTCACTTGTCTCATCTTTTTTTTCCTTCCTTTTTCCACCTTTTCTCCCATTTTTTTTCATTTTATTCCATTTTACTCTTCCACCAGCAAATTTAACTTAAATCCAAAAATTAAAAAATTAAATGAGGTTACTCCGCATTTCACAATGTGTGATTCTTCTAACTTGTTCAATTATTCTTAAAGGAGGCAACTAGTTTGGGTAACAAACCGTCATAAGGCTATTATTGAATACTTCAACAAGTGAGAAGAAGAATCACACATTGTGAAATGCGGAGTAACCTCATTTTATTTTTTAATATTAAAATTTGTTTTTTAGTCGATAACTATATTTAGTTTTTCAAACACCATAATGAGGTTAATTTAATTTCTGAAATTTTTTCTTATTAATGCATATCACAATGTGTAATTCTTCTTCCCGCTTCTTAAAGTATTCAATAATGACCTTATGGTGGTTTGTTAGCGAAATTAGTTGCCTCCTTTAAACTTACCGCACCCTGTGTTACCTAAATTATTTCGGATGGGGATTTAGGTATTTTTCTATTTTTTGTAACACTGTAAATGGTGTTCTATAAATATAATTCAATATATCGTTGTTAGTCCTGATTTAAAATTGATATTAAGTCCGTAATTAACTACAAGTATTAAATTGCTTTTTCATCCTGTTCCCATTTTCCCCTTTTTCATAAAGTTAATCTGCCCTGGCCGAACTTTGTTTATTATTTTTCTCCTAATGCGACTAGTTTTTAAAAATATTAAAACTTATTTATTATAAAAATTTTGACCATAATTTAATCTTAATCTTATAATTTTTCTATATTTTTGAACGATGTACTTTCAAGCCTGATGATGACTTTTTAACGGAAACTATTATATTATTGGTAATATATACATATGTACTCATTTTTAGAATTATAAACTAGAATGATAATATCGGCAATCCCTTTGTATTTGTTTCAATAAATTTTGTATTTTAAACATAAAAAGCCCTTCAGGTACAATCATTTCAGTTGACATAGTGCTCTCAAAATAACAAATACAAAAAGAATGAATATAACTGATTATATACAAAGGGTTTCATTGGTAATTTTCCGTATTGCAGATAAAAAACCCTTAACCCAAATATGACAATTTAATCTAAAAAAAATTTTTATTTTTCATAACTTTAAAATTGGCATCTATATTGTAATATTATTATGATAAATCTCTCATTTTGGGGTGGGTTCTATGAAAAAACAAAAAAATAAGAAAAATTACAAGTTAAACATAATAAATAAATTTTATATATATTTTCTATTTCTTTTTCATTTAATTACTCCGATAAAGATATTTTTAAAATTTTCTATTATCGTCTTTCTTCAAAATAGCTTATTTTATTTATTTATTTATTTTCTTCTTTTTTCAAATTCCTTCCTAAATTGCTTCTTTTGAAGCAATTTAGCATTTAAATTATCTTCATAATATTAACCATCTTTGTTTACTTTTTCAAAAAAATCTTTACTTTTAAAAACAAATTATTTTTAATTTTTTTGGTAAAAACAATAGCTTTATTTTAATGGGTACAAAATTATTTTTTGTAAATCATATATTGTGGCAATGTTTTCAAAGATTGATGACACCTGTTTATTATCTTTTTTCATGTTTCCTTCCCCCACAGTTTTTTTTCTTACTTGATTAATTAAAAAAAATTCTTTTAATCACTTTTATCTCTGATAATTTACTGATTACTTCTATAACAATTTTATTTTGATATATTTTAGAAAATTAAATTTTCCATATTAAATTTTTATACAAATAATAATTATAATAATAATGAGATGTCTTTATATTCTACAATTGTTGATGTAGAATATCTTTCCATATTTTATATACCAATTAATATCGATACATTTTTTTATATAAAACTATAGTATTAAATAATTTATAATAACATAAAAAAATTATAATATCAAACTTTTTTAATAATTAAATTATAATTATAAAATTCAATAACTCATACTTTTATTACATTACATTTTTATTGAATCCTCACGAATTAGGCAATTTTTTAAACAATTCTCTACAATCCATATTGCCTTGTTTTTATCTACGCAAAAATATTGTCCACTGAGATTTATTTACCACGTAGAAGTCGTTCACGATCGTATAAAAAATAATTTGACTTTTGGGCTTTAGTAAAAATAGGAAAAAATAGAAAAAAATTAAAAAATAGGACAAATAAGAAGAATAGAGAAAAATCAGGGCATATAAAGCTTGTCTTTCTGATAGTCAATGCCATAATGATCCCTAGAGTAGTTTATTTATTCACTGACGCTACCCGGAGCAAGTAGCTTTCATATATAAATTTAAGGTGGTGACGAAGAAAAAGCGTTACCTTGTAGAAAAAGACATACAATATTTTCAAATAAATGGAGAAGATGAGTGTAGCACTCACCAGTTCAGACAAACACGTGAAGATGAAAGAGATTTAAAAAAAGTTGATGAAGTGACTTATGCAACACTATACTGTTGTCCCAGAAATCTTATCTATAAGCACTTGATATTGAAGAATATCATCACCACTAACTAAAACTACACTTTTTAAACACTCTACGTCCGTTTCGCTAACTATGTTAGCATCATCAGGAGTTTATCATCAACTCCTGTTGATGCTAACATAGTTAGCTAAACGTACGTAGAGTGTTTAAAAGTGTATTTTTATTTAATAGTGACGATATTCTTCAACATTTTTAAAAACCAAATGTTCAAAATCCCGCAATTCATCATATCACATGATGGTTTTTATAATACCATAAGAAAAATTTCTGGACAAAATGAAGCACAGAAGGATGCGAATACATTTGTTACCATAGCAATGGTCATTCCATAACCATATAACTTTTACCACAGGTGAAAACATAATTATGCCAGTGATCATGATCATGTTCACTTTCCGGGGAAAAGAAGAGTTTCACCACTTATTTTTACTCTTGACTACAAAAGTAATCAATCGATTGCTAATATTATCTAATATTATTTTTATTTCTTCGGACTCTAAAGAAAACCTTATATTATCGTAGACCATTAAGGTTTTTAAAGAACCTGTGAAGATGCTGACGGAATTGCTAGTATATTAAATAAGTACTTTCTACTATATTTTTTTTATATTTATTATATGTAGAATATGGAAAATTTAGAAACAATATTTTCTAAAATTTTAAACGCCTCGAAACTCATTTTACATCACTTATCGAATTTATCCAACATAAACGATTTTATATCCAGAATAAAATATCGTAAAACTAGGAAACAGTAATAAATAGATACTAAAAATCGAAGACCTATAATAAAAAGCAACAGAAAGTGCTGATTATGTTTGAAAAACAAGAAGGGTAAAACCGAACAGTTTTACGAGCTTTAGAGACGTCCACTATCATCCGAAAATATATGGTATACGGCTGCTGCTTATGGCTTTGTGGCGCTAGTACAGTTTATCTAACTGTCTCACGTAAATTTTCTAGTTATTTTAAGAAAATGTAAGCAACGATACGGGAGATTTTCCTTTTATGGATTTTCCGAGATAAAAATGGTTATAAACATCATTTTAAAGAATATTTTCACTATAATAAAATTATAATGGAAAAATAAACAATGTTTTTTATATAGCGGTAAAATAAAAAGCCAAAAAGTTTAAGATCCTGCATCTTACAAATTTCCTATAGAATGTATGACAGGAAACCGAAATTTAATTATAAAACTATTCCATCTCATTAATAATGAAGAAAAGTTTTCGATGTTCCGGGCTTAAAATTTGATTAAGAAGAGTTCTGGCCGTACATTTTCTGGTCTAACTCGTGACGACTTAATCATCTTCCAGGTTTCGAGAACGAGAGCAAACTTTCGCGCGAATAACTTCTAAAACATTGACATAACTTGTATCTCCTTAAAGCGGATATAAATGATGCGCTGTGTTCCAACCAAACTTAATTTTCGGCTATAACTTTGCACTTAAACGGTTAAATAAAATTTCAAACGTGAAATGTCAACATATCTTGATTAATTCAATTATTTTCCACTACTTATCTAAACTGTTATTAGTAGAATAGCTATGAGCGTTCTAGAGCTGCACTCCTTATGGAAAATAACATGGGGAATCGCTAATGTCCATTCTGGTAAATTTCTGTTACCGTCAATAAAAAATATGAAATATATTTTAAACATGATTATATATTCTTCATCCGCTTTTGTTAGCACGAGTGAGCTTCACGGTAACAGAAATTTACCAGAATGGACCTTATCGATTCCCCATGTTATTTTCCATAAGGAGTGCACCAGAACACCCATAGATATTCTAAGGAAAATACACTACATTTCAAAAAAAGTGGGACAACTCTTGTAATTAAAAATGAACTTTTGATTGTGCTATTGTAACAAATAATTTCCCATGGCCGATTCTGTCACTATTAAAAACCCATTAATAGCGTTTACATATTGATGAATGATTTTCAATTTGAAATCTGTAACATCGAAATACAAATTCAATTTGGTGTGTTTAGCGATGTTATCGCGAAGCAAATAAAATAATCTGCGTACCGCTCACTGGGCTAAGTTGACAGGGGTTGCAAACAAGCAAAGGAAAACAAAAAAAATCCGATGAAAAAAGCGGTTCTCTGTGTTTGCAAAGTGAATTATTTCGCAATTAATTACAACATGAATCGGTAGATAGCGTGGTTATGTTTGCTTTCTCTGCTATGATGATTAACGGCGAGTGGTCGCCGAACGGCGAAAACTTTTTATACCCGACCGCCGACCTCCTATCAACTGCAATTTAGACTAATTAAATAAATGTTTCTAATGTATTCAGCTACTTTTGTTTGGTATTTTTGGGAAAAGTTTATTATTTATTACAAAAAGTGGAGCAGGTTGTTTGCAAAAATTGTTTGTTGAATTTAAAATACAGAACAAACCGAACTTCAAAATTAAATAATATAAAATTAAAAGAATTTCCTGCTAAATACCTAAATAAATTAATATCTTTTGTTTATATTAACTCCCAGATTTCCATTGAGTTCCCAGCTTGAGCTCGATCTTACAAATTGGAAATAAATGAAAATATTTTATAAAAAAAGCGTAATTTTTAAAATTCATTTATTTAACTTTTTTTATTATATTTTAAACTTTGTATTCGTTACAAAATTTACCTATAACAATAATTGATTGATGTTTATTTTCTATTTTGGACTGATTTATTTTATACTTTAGTTAAACTCGATTATTATTTTTTAACCAAAATAATTTTTCTGGATGTAACTGATGCTTTAAAGAAAAAAAAGTTAGGGAATCATTTTTATATTCTTGTTGAAATTGATCAAAAGACCGCTCGAGGGTACATTTAGAGTTCTGGAAAGGAGTTTAAAAATTCCCCTGAAAGTTGGACTAAGACTCGAAGTTGGAAAAATTAATTTCAGCAAGCGCGTCCGCCACAACTTTAGATCTCGGAAAAATAAAACCTATTATAACAGGAAATTTTTAAGAGCCGGAAAATGCATTTTTCAATGAGTTGGAAAATATTTATTCCAATTAAAAAAAAATATATAGGAATAGAGAAAACAGTTTGCTATAGTCTGAATCAATGGCATGAAAAAAATATTAATTTATATAAAAAATCCAAAATGTATAACGAATTTTAACAATTCTTTTAAAATATTAAGAGAATAATTCTAGTATGATGAAAAAAATAATACAATAAAAAATTTATTACAAATTTTATATGCAAAGTAAACTTAAATTATTTTTGAATATTTATCGATATATGACCTAATTTCGGTATTACCTATTAATTTAATTGATAAAATCGCTTAACACGTTCCAAATAAATGGATCGTACGTGGCATATGCAAAATGATGAGATGAGACTCATGAGTTGGCATATCCTGACATCTATTAGCAGTGTACTTTATTGTTGCAATTACTAGTTCACGTAATACATACATATATTATTCAACATCAGTGTTGGTCCAGATTTTCAATATGATTTTCAAATGACAGCCACCCTTACGTGTTTTTAAATGGCAAGGGCATTATAATAATAATAATAATTATATTTATTTGCTTTCCGTATACATATATCTATAAAATAATTTACAAGAAAAATAATTTTGTTTTTTTGTCTATATGTAGATCGGTCGCCCCATTTATGAAACGATAAAAAAGGTGGTAAAAGATAATTGAAGTGATTAAGCTTAAATTATATTATAGGTTCGTTCCACGAATAGAATTTGAAATATATCAGAAGTAAAATATTAAATATAAAAATTTTGACAAAAAAACTGTGACATATTTCAAAATCGGCCCTTTCCTTCCTTTCCGGTTTTTTTTTTTTTTTTTTTTTTTTTTTTTTTTTTTTTTTTTTTTTTTTTTTTTTTTTTTCTTCAAATAGGGTCTTGGCGTGGCCGGCGTCAACTGTCCTGTTCCAAATGTCCAGAGGAAAGAGCCTCCTGAATCTGGCAAACTTGACTGTCAAATGTTGGAACAGCAGAAATGTTCAGTCACCACCAAGTGAAACCAGGGGAAAAAACCCCTATAATTGATAATTGAAGGGGAGACGAGAAAGAAATCTTCAGTAAAAAACACTAGCAATACAAAGATAATACAACGATAAAGTCTATGTCTGATCTTAAATAGATATTAAATAAATAAAATGGCAGGTTCTTAACACGGGACGATAATTTATATAAAAATGCCGAGAGAGGGCACATAACGCGGATAAATAGGAAAGGGAAAATCAAGCGAACGTGAAACTATAAAATATACAGAGTAGATGAAGAATGAAAATACAGGGTGGCACAAGAAAACGTAACACCAATTGGTTGCGCATGGGCTGCTATGTTACTTAATTTAAATATATGTATGATTTGTACAATAATAAATAATAAGAGACATAGAATACACTTTTCTTAGTAAAAACTAAAATAAGCAAAATTTTTAAAACAAGTAAATTAATACAAACTATAATTCACATTACATGAATTTGAAATTACAATTATAAAATTTTTGCAGAAATTCTTCAGGAATTTTACGACAGTTCTGTTTTCATTGTATTGTTAATCAATTAGCTCTCTCACAGTTTTTCTGTCATTGTTTATAATGAATTTTTTTATTATTGATTTAAATAATTTAGGAGAATTTATTGTGTACAAATAAGTCTTATACATATCTGGAAGAAAATTAAAGATTTTTCCACTTAAATATGAGTAAAATCTTTGTGAAATTGATTTATTGACAAGGTGAGTGTATACAAAATCTTTATTTCTGGTATTGTAAGAATGGGTTTTTTTCTGTAGAGTTTGTTTATTTTTGTATGTATATATAGTAGCGCTATATACGTATAGCTGTCTAACATCCACAATTTTTACTTCATTAAATAGAGAGTCAGAGGGATATTTTTCCTTTTTGTTATGTATTATTTTAAATATTCTTTTTTGCAATATTTATAATTTGTTTATATGGTTTCTTGTTGCACCACCCCAACAGATAATAGCATACTGAAGCCTGCTTTGATACAACACGTAATAAATTATTCTTAGATACGTAGTATGTATTATATTTTTAAGATATCTAAATTTAAATAACATTCTTAAAGTATTCGTTAAACTATTTATATGTTTATCCCATCGTAAGTGGCAATCCAATGTAACGCCTAAATATTTTGTTTTTTCTTTGTAGTGCAATTTTTTCGTTGTTATATATAAAACTAAATTCACTAAAGGGTGGTAGATGATTAATGTAACTTGCAAAAGGCAAAAAAATGATTTCGCGTAATTTATTGTTAATTTTTTGTACGTACACCAATCTACTATTCCTTTTATATCATTTTCCGACTTCTCTTTTAATTCTTCCCATGTGTCCGCTTCATAATAGATGGCTGTGTCATCAGCAAAACTCACTATTCGTCTTGTGGTCTGTTGAATATATAAATTGTTAACGTAGATAGAAAATAAGGTGGGTCCTAGAATAGTACCTTGGTGGACTCCAGTTTGTATTACTCTCTCACAGCTTAGTTCATTAATGATTTTAACTTTCTGGTACCTATCTTCAAGGTAACTTTTGAATAGATTTAAGGCCAATCCTCGTATTCCTGAGTCCTCTAAGGCCTCTAATAATATTCCGTGATGTACGGTATCAAAGGCCTTGGCTAAGTCCAGAAATACAGTTAACGATGGTTTGTTGGTATCTACGGATTAATAAGTTTTTTTCAATAGTTCCAGGATTGCATCAGTTGTAGACAGTCCATCTCGGAACCCAAATTGTTTATTGGAAATTATTTCGTTTTTGTTCATATAGTCCTTTAATCTAGTGTTTAGTGCTTTTTCTACAATTTTTGCCAAGGTTGTGATTAAAGTTATATTTGATTAGTTAAATCTGTTAACAGATGTGTAAATATTTCAATATTTTCTTTGATAATTTTAGTAGTGATGTTGTCTATTCCTGGCGATTTTTTATTTGGAAAAGAACTGATTATATTTTTCATTTGTAATAGAACCATCGAGTTTTTTTGTGCATTTCTAATTGAAAGATCCGTATGTGGAATTCCCACTTTATATGCCAGTGTCACGCCTATTTCAGCAAAAAAGGTATTGAATTCTTCTGCCAGTAACTTTGGTTCTGTTATCGTATGTCCATTTTCAGTGACGATTTCTTGTATTTCGTTATTTTCATCTTTTGTTTTACCTTGTAGTTGTTTAATCACTTTCCACAATCCTTTAGAGTTGTCCTTATTTTGATTTATTTGTTGAGTATAGTAGTCCTTTTTGGCATTCTTAATAAGTTTGTCTGTTACTGTTTCCTTCTTTTCTATATTCCCTAAATCACTTTTATGAATTTTATATAATCGGTTTCTTTCTTTAATTGAATTGTTGATACCTTTAGTTATTATGTGAGACATCATTCGTGTCTGTGTGTAGCTGCAGATTAAATTTAGTGCTCTTTTGTCTTTTCTACTGCGTAGGATTTTTCTATATATATTTATTCTACGTCACTTTTCAAGTACAGTGCTGTTTTTCGCATTTAATGGGCCTTTTAATTTCCGAAAAATAAATTCCAAAACTTGTACATCATATGAAACGTCCATTTAACTTAGAATTTGATCATATATTTTTTGTCAACAGTAAAAACAGAAGAGCTTTTTTTATCGGATAAATTTCTCTTTGTAACGACAAATTTTGCCAATCAGCAATTTTACGAGAAAAACTGATACGAAAAAATCGCGAGACCGGAGGTCGAGCGATTTTGCCAAATGTTAGTTTTTCGAGGAAAATTACTGATGGAAAAATTTTGAATTTAAAAGAAATTTATCCTTAAAAAAAAAGCTTGAGTGTCTTTTGATAAAGAATAATAATTGACAACACCGGAAATCTTAAAGACAGTGACAGTTGTAACTTAATTATTATGATATTTTTGAGGTTAATGTTTGTTTTCGTAGAAGTGCCTGCCTGCAGGTTCCCACTCTGCTGTTGCCATATCGTTCGCTTAAATAATAAGTTTGAACATATTTAAGCATGAGCTCTAGTAGGACTATGTCCCACTAATGGTGCAGTAGGCCCGGGGATCGAATCCCACGTAGCCTTTTAATTTTTTTAACACAGGGTGAATTGAGATAATCAAGACTTCGTTTAATAAAATAAATATTTTTTTAAATACACAGGCTAGATTTAGATAGTCAAGACTTTTTTTAATAAAATAAATATTTTAAGCGAATCACGTTTCACTCCAGTGAACGATATTGCAGCAGCGGAGTGGGAACCTGCAGGCAGGCGCCTCTGTTTTCATCTTCTTCGCTTTTTATTGGGGTAAGATCTATGGATCAATTTACCTAGTATAAAATGTTTTTTTTCAAGAATTAAAATTTAACGTCTTAACTTTTGGGTTTTTCCTATATTTTAAGTTGAATATCTCTATATCCGGTATTTTCGAATCATACTGAACAGTAATTTCCAAACAAAATATTTTCACAAATAACTTGTTCGTTTGCAGCAGATTTAACTGCCAATCTCGTATGAGATATTTGCTAGAAAAAGAACTGAAGAGAGAAACGATCTCATAAAATTCTGCTCTGTGAAGCCAATTAAATGACAAATGTGATACGTCACAGTTGATATTCTATATTGCCCAAGTTATACAAAGATGCCATATTTAATTTTAATGAACGTGACGTCACGAATCCACTTTTTTCTTCATTATGAAAAAATGAGCTATCAGAAAATTTCTGAGTGATATTAGCTCATATACTTTCTAAGGTCCACTCAGAACAATGATTCATCTTCTCTCTCTCTCTCTAATACGTTGAATTCCCTATACCTAGGTTAGAACATACATAGATCATCTACTGGCTGCAGATAAAATTTACCTCTCATTTTTAAACCTGGCGGCTGATTTCATGCCAAGGTATATTTTTTTTATATATATTGTTCTACCCCTATTATAGCAGTTTATGATTCTACTGTTGCTACGATTTAATGCTGTATTTATAGTCCAATATTGAGATTGCTATTAAAATTTAATTTCTTGAAGATAAAAATTTTCCTTCGTTTCTTTTTTATGTAAACTTCGAGACTTTACAAAATTGGTGCGAAATTATACTGAAAGTTTATCCAGAATTTATAAACCTAACCATATATGTTATCAAAACTCAAGTTAAAATAATATATAAATATTATTTCCTAACTCTTTTAATGTTTTATAAACTGCTAATGCTTTAAAAAAGCGATACCTAAAAATCTGATGACTATCGCCATTTATGAATTAAAAATTTACACGTTAACACAAAAAAGTATGAAAAAATTGACTTTTATGTAAATCTGGCAACAATCGTAAAATTTTTAAAAATTTGAATGATACGAAAATAAACTATAGTGTATATAAAATATATGTGTAAACATTTACTACCATTTTGTTCAGTAAGGGCGTCATTACTCACAGCAACTGCCATTTCCCGTTATCCGATTGACACTAAAATCTAACCAGATCTAATCTAGGGTATCAGAATTATTATATGAAAAATCTCAAATTTTTTAATTCAGTAGTTTTTGAGTTATCGTTACTACAACATCAATCTTAACACGCATACACACTAACACACACATACAGACACCATCCCGAAAATATCAAAATCGTATTTTAGGGATCTTAAAACGTGTTTAAAACTCGCTACCCAATTTTTAGCATGATTACTATACCCCTTTTATCTGAAGGGCGAGAGGTAAAAATAGATTCATATTTCTCGATATTTGAGGCACTTTGTGCTCGTCTTCCTTGTAATCCCTATAAGCGAAAACAAATTCGTCTTAAGGCGGGGGTTTAGGCGGGAAAACCATCATTCAGATTTTCAAATAAAAAATATATACCTTTCTGTATATATATTCTGTATATATATTCTGTATATATATTCTGTATATATGCTGTATGTTAGTGAATGTCCAAACTAATATCAGTAGTTTCCGCCTTCTCAAGCGGCCATGTTTTATTTAGATTCATTTGTTAATTTATAGTTAACTTCGCACAGAACTTTCATATTACTTTATTAATCGACAAGTTTGATAAGTCAAACTAAAGGAAAATTGATATTCTATGCCACGGCTATATCAGAATTTAAATCTTTTAGTTTATTTTAATAAAAATTATGATACAAAATAGTACGATAATTTACACGATTTTTAAGATTTATTTGTGATTTTATTCGTAGAAGAATTTTATTAAAAACCAGCCTATGGCAAAAAATTAACCTCTATAAACACATTTTTAATTTAACTTTCAATATATTTGCTTTTGTTTGTTTGATCTCTGCGTAGTAAGGTGACCACATTTTACACACATGTAGATTTCCCGCCTAAAGCCCAGCCTTAAAGTACAATTTATCCTAAATGATATAAGCATGTCAAATTCTGTTGCTATGTACTTTTTCTCTTTTCTGGTATATTTATAACCGTAACTAGGACAGACCGAAGTTGCAAGGTCAGAAAAAACCGTTAAAATCTCTTACTCGGGATAATAAGCATTTTCGCGCGAAAATCGATATTAGATTTATTAGATTCTCGGTTCTCAGATCGATTAGTCGATTATAATGAAACTTCTTCATTTAAAATGGCGGTATGACTGCACCCATTTTATAATAAATTATTAAATAGCATTTTGTGAGATTTCAATACTTCATGCAATTATTTATACAGTAAAAAATAATGAAAACAATTGTTTTTATAGTGTTTAAAATAATAATTTTATAATTTCATTTCATTACAATAAATGGGTGAGAAAATAACTCTTACGCTCCTTTCACATTATAATATTTTGCTCGTACGATTTTTAATCGTACGGGAAAATATTTTCAGTCGACTGAAGAGCTCTTTCACATTTCACTATTTCAACACGAGACGATTTTTGGTCGTGTTGCAGCCGTCCAGTGCCACTGAAATCGTACGATTACCGTATCATACGTTAGTCTCAGTTTTATATGTAACTAAATAAGCGCTTTTACGCTATACGGTTTTTAGTCGTACGGGAGCTATTTTGGAGTGTGCAGTACATATATTTATTGTTCAAATCGAAGCAATTGACGGTGAAGTTTTAATTTCGCTTGTTCAAACCAAACCTGTTTGTTTGGCACTGAAACCATCAAACTGACATTCTGAAGTAGTTGAAAAACTTTCGGTCATCGTTTCCCAGGTCATTAAATAACGTATAAATTAAACGCATTTCCTCTCGTTTCTAATTGAATGGATGTACTAGCAAAATCGTATAATGTGAAAGGAGCATTACAGTTCACTTCAACATACTTGTTTTTATTGCTATTAAACAGCGTTGCCGTTGTTTTGGTCCTTCGATAATTACTTGATGTTAACACGTCGACTAATCCAAACATTTATGGATTCGTAATCATATTTGTTCACATATTTATATCCAAACATGGTATATTATTTATTATTATTATTATTATTCAGTTATTGCTACCTTTGTATTATAGTTCAACGAATAAAAAATAATAAAATAATTCCTTCATGTATATTTATTTGTATGCATCAAGCCGTCTCCAGCATTAATATTTATCTCTGGAATACATTTAATCATAGGGAGTGATATATTGAATAAATGTATTCAGGGAATTGCTTGAAATATATTTATGAGACGATGCGGGTAATTTGAGGGAGGTCTTAGATAACTGTTATATCGAGCTATAAATTTCACCCAACTGATTTCATCTTGTTTACAAGGTAAAAAAAATGAGTTAAGAGTAAAATACACAATATTTAAGACACACAATGTATATGTTTCAAAAATATTATGTATCTATAATATAAGTGGTAAAGTCCTGACTGGTTGACATAGAATCAACGTAGAGCAAAATCTACTTAAGAGGGGTTTAACCCTAATGTGATTGTAAGTAAAACACTGTACAGCAAAAATCAAACTACTCGGATTGTGGTTAAAAAATTCAAAATATTTTTTTACTTTTGGATTAAGAAAGGTTGGATATAGGCATCTCTCGAAGTACTTTTTTTAATTTTTGAGAAAAAATTGAAGAAAAAAAAATGACAAAATGGGCCAGATTCATTATTTTTATCTCACAAAAAAAAGTTTATTTCAAAAAAGTACTCTGAGAGATGCCTCAATTATACATTTGCCTTTGTTGATAAAAAAATTGTTAAGATCAATCGAAAATTAGACCCTCAAAAGTGATTTTTGCCAAACCCCTGCAAGGTGAATTTTGGAGCATTTTTCATCACTGATCCAAGCGTCCTCGCACAAATTTGCACTTTTATATGAATACTATGAATTGCTGAATGAATCGCAATTTCATTCTTAAACATAACCATAGCACAGGAGATAAAATTAATAGAAGTGTTCAAATAAAAATACCAAAAATAGCACAGGAGATGAAATCAATAAAAGTTGCAAATGGGTTGATTGCCTTTTCGAATACCTATAACATATTATTAAGTTATATGTATATATGATGAGCATAATCATTGTCTTAAATGCGTTAATTGGAAAACAATCCAATATTTAAAAAAAAAATCTTATTTTTGACATTTTCAAACTTTCAATTTTTATGTTGCGTATACCTGAGTTACGACTTTATTATGGATAGTGAATTCATTTGTGAAATTGAAAATGAAACACTGATATCCAATAAAAAAGATTTAGCTATTATTATTAGAAAAACCGCTGTTATCGTTTTCTAGTCAGCGTTGATTGTGAAGTGATTGAAAGGGATTTTTGCACATAGAACAAGTGCATTATTTTGACGGCGACTCTTTGTTCGGCATTTTCTTTGACACGATATTAATAAAAAACATTTTATGAAATAAAAGAAGAACTAAGAAAAATAAATTGAGGCTATTACAGAAACGGAATAAATTTTGAAAAATTATTGTTATGTCTGATTAAAATTATTACAAAATTGTGTCAGTAATCAAGAGTTACCATTTTTCATTACTATCCCACTTGTTATACCATATACCGGGTGTAAATGGGTCTTGGGCCACCCCTATAACGTTTACACGGGTTAATAGATTTATACCAAATTTTGGTGGATTATAATAGAGCTATTTTTGGATTTTTTTAAATAAAAATCCAATTTGGCCGACATCCGGTTTGACCGGAAATGACATGAAAATTAGAAATTAAAATGAAACACCCGGTATATTTCTAGATATTTGGATTCTACGACTTCAAACACGTACAGGTCTACTGTCAAATGTGTCGTAAGACGCCATTTTTTATTCTATTTTTGAATTTTTTTTATCCATCCTATATGGTCATGAGTTAGTCTAAATTGCTTATAATCAAACTAAAATTAACTAAAAGTCTCAATTTTTTCAATTATTTATTGTTTATTCTTAATAATTATTTATATTTAAAATATGATGTTGTAAATATCCTTTTTTGAACAGGGATGTCTTCAGAAGAATTTTGTATCGAATTTAAAAAAAATAACATTTCTTCTTTATTTGAGAAAAAAAGTTGTTATGTACATCATTTTAATGATAATTGAATAAACAATTTTTAATACTGGGTGGCCCATCTGTTTCATTTAAAAAAATTGAATTTTAGTTAAAAAAACTGGATTTGCTGATTTAAATGTTTAATAAAAGTAACAAAAATAAATAATTGAGAAAATTGAGAGTTTTCAACTAATTCTTGTTTAATTTACACCAAATCATGACCACATACGATAGATAAAAAAAATCAAAAATAAAATAAAAATGGCGTCTTAAGTGACGTTTGATATTCGACGTGTACGTATTTGAAGTCGTAGAATCCAAATATGTAGAAATGTAGCGGGTCTTCCATTTATATGTGATTTCCAGTCGAACCGGATATCGGCCATATTGGATTTCTATGTAAAAAAATCTAAAAATAGTTCTAATCAACCCAAATTTGATATAAATCTGTTTACTCGTTAAAGTGTTATAGGGGTGGCCAATGACTAATTTGCACCCGGTATACTATAATCGATTATGTATTATGTAATTCTTTAGAGCGCGTCTTTGTACTTTTTTTAAAATTATTTTTAATAATAGTGATTCTATTAGCAACTGTTTTTTTCTAGATAAATTTGAAAAAAGTAACACAGACATACTCGTATAATAAAAATTACAAATATCATATATGCAGTTACTATATTTTTAGTTACTATTAGTTGCACTATATTTTACTGTAATTTTGTTAATAATATTTAATCTGATGAAGTTGTTATACAACGTAACATGTAACATAATTAAACAACTTTTGTTATATTTGTTGTGAAAATTATAAAAGGTTGTTTTATTGAACTAAATAAGATCTATATTGGAGTATATTTTAATATTTTAGGTTTTTTTTTAATGAACCAATTATGAATATTTCGAATATTTAAATACTATTATTATTCAAAAACTTTGTTATCAAAATATTTCCTATTTACCTATTCTTCTTATAAGTAATAAACATTGTAACATCCAACAGGGTAAAAAAAATTGGTTGTGTCGCCCCAAAACTTTCCCAACGAATATTCAGAGATGCACACTTTTTCAGATATTTTATGTTTCAAACTTTGACATTTTTTTATTTTTGACACGTGACAGTTGGACTGGTTTTGACTATTCTGAACAGAGTTTCAAGGGCTTTCAAATGACGTATTACATGTCAAATTCTGTGACATATTGCTTCTGTTATTTTTTGACAGTTACAGTTCCGTTTAACAGATGTCGAATAAAAACTGATGGGTTCTTCCCATGGATAACCGAAACCCATATACCAAATTTGAGCTTAATCGGATTAAGCGTGTTTCTTATATCGTGGAAGAATACACACCATCTGGAAATGGCCATAATCGTCTCAGGGGACCTCAAAATGGATATTTCCGTATTTATCTCGAAGATTTTCTTAATTTTTGAGAAACAATTGAAGAAAAAAAATTGACAAAATGGACCAGATTCATTATTTTTTATCTCACAAAATAAAGTTTATTTCAAAAAAGTACTCTGAAAGATGCCTCACTTATACATTTGCCTTTATTGATAAAAAAAATTGTTAAGATCTATCTAAAATTAGACCCTCAAAAATGATTTTTGGAACCACTGCAAGCGAATTTTGGAGCATTTTTCATCACTGATTCAAGCGCTTCTATCGTGGAAGAATACACACAGACAAACACAGAAAGACAGACACAGAGACACACAGAAAAACAGACACACACACACAGACAAAATTTTTTAGCTCGTTCACAATACTTTCCCTTCTCGGATGATGGGTCGAGAGAGTAAAAATCTCATGTAAACTCTATCCTGATGTAAATGATTAAAAATTAAAGAAAAGCTACGGAGCCAAGTAAAATGTAAAATATAAGAAACCGAACTAAAATACCATATCTTTGTCAGCCGGAGCGATAGGCGGTCACTTACAAAGAACTACTCGAAATTCGAAATGTGTTATGATTTTATTTCGCTCAGACGATCAGATGTTTACGATAATTTTACGCAAAGCCGCATGACAGAGACACTAAATATATATTTCTTTATCATTAGGCCACGCCTTTATAGCTGTGTATTTTTACCTCGTCTTTCACCCCGCAAATATACTCTGATCTTTTATAAAAGGTTAACCCCCTCTTAATCCAGAGACTAGAAATATTGAGAATATATTCTATTTAAGGGGTAGAAAAGGGCGAGCAACAGTGGCTTACATAGAATAACTATATCCATATATTGTTATGAATTTATGATCTCATATTTTATGGTGAGTTTTATAAATAAATAATAAACTTACACAAAAAAATACCATTTTCATCTCTCTACCTTGACCAGTCACTTCTTCTCAATACCTCTTCTTAAAACTGAATTCCCGGTCTCCGCATCTTAAGTTCTGTAACTATACTCTTCTTTACGTGTTTTTATTTTTTTTTAGTTGTTTTCCTAAATGCTTATTATTCTTACAATTCACTTTTGACTATCTTACCATTTACTTTTTAATTATACAGCAATTTTTTTTTTTTTTTTTAGGTTTTACCCTCTTCAACCTGTACAGGTTATTTGAGGGGGTACTTTAATTACATTGGATACATAGATAAATATCTTAATCACCAGCTTCACTTTTAAAACATTTATTTTATTTTATTTTTATGTCTATATAAGTTTTACTAGATTAAACTGTTGTAGAAATTTAATAACATTGTCTTCATTTTTCGGGTTCAATATATCTGTTAGTTTAGTTGCACTGCTGGGTTTTAATTTTTGTCTTTCATCGCTTTCATACAGAGGACATTCTTGTAGAATATGTTTGATGGATATTTGAACTTCGCATATTTGACAGTAAGGTGGTTCTTGTTTTTTCATGAGATACTCGTGTGTTAGCTGCGTATGTCCAATTCTTAGTCTTGATAGTATGACTTGGTGTTTTCTTTTTACTCCTTTGTATGTAATTTTTGTTAAGTTTGGGTTTATTTTTTTTAGTTTGTTATTTGTGCAGGTACTCCATCTATCCTTCCATGTGTTATTCGTTAACTACCTTATTTCGCCATATATGTCGCGAGAAGGTATTTGATTTATTAAGTCTGCTTGTGGGTTATTTACGGATTCGCGTACAATAACGTCTGCTTTTTCATTGCCTACTATGCCACAATGTGATGGGATCCATAATATTTCAATCCTTTTGGGTTCTCCTTGTTATTGAAATAATTCAGTTTTGATTTCTTTTAGAAGAGGGTATTGTGGGTAGAGTTGTAATAAGAAAAATAAGTAATAAGAAAAATAGGAAAAATAACGAAAAAGAGGAATAAATAGAAAGAAATCGGAAAAATAAAAAAAATAAGAAAAAATAGAGAAAAATAGCGAAATATAGAGAAAACTGGGGAAAAATAGAACAAAAGAGTGAGAAATAGAGAAATTCGATAAAAATAGAGCAAAATAAGAAACATATGGAAAAATAGAAGAAAATGGAAAAAAAATGGAGACAAAATTAAAAAGGTTGGGAGAAATAGGGAAAATTATGGGGAAATGGGAACCAATAGGCAATAATAGGAAAAAATGGAGACTTGAGCAACAAATGGGAAAAAATAAGGAAAATAGGAGAAAATAATGAAAACCAAGAATAAATAGAAAAAAATTGTAAAAAAACAGCGAAATATAGGGAACAATAGTTCAGAATATGTAAATTAGAGAAAAATAGGGAAACATCGGATAATAATGAAAAATAGGGAAAAATAAAGACAAATAGGAAAAAAAGGGGAAATAAGAATAAAATGTATTTTAAATACTTTCTGAAAATTCATTTTCCTGGAATAATAATAAGAAAATTCTTGTAAAATTCTTAAAAAATCCATCTAAAGTCCTTGGAAAACCTTGGAATCATCATGTGAAAATGACAAAATTTGTGAAAAATTCCTAAAATGTCTATTTGAAGCTAATATTTCTGTTCAAAAGTTTTTAACGGTCTCAGGTATGATTATAGACAACAATATCGAGTGATGTAAACCGATTTTAGGATTTGCAAATGCTTACTCTCATAATTCAACTAAGTTTACATAATATTCTCATTAATCAATAAACAAGGCCAGACTTGAATAATGCAACATAAAGCTTTTCCTCCGGCTTCCTCAATTACCTTCACTGAATTATTTATAGGAAAGGCATATTGTTTAAGTTAAGTAGGTTGCTGTAAATGTTTGGTATAAATGAAAATTTTACTAGTAAGTTTATTTTAACTGAATAATAAAATTACAATTCGCCATATTATTTCCTAATTAATAATTGAACTAATTAATGATATATATAACCATTAAAATAGAAGATACAAAACATCATATCATATTTAGTTCATCAATCATTATGATTGATATTCTTAGTTTTTATTTGACAGTTTTTACACATCCTAACAAATATTAAGCACTCCCTGGAATGATGCATTAAGACGCTATATTTGGCACTTTTGACTGTGGCTAATAACCCGGAAAGAAGGAGGCTAATATCTACATTAATAATTTCCTGAAACCGGAAGCAATTTCTGAATTCAATTTTATTTCCCGACCCATCTCCGAGAAGGAAAAGTATTGTAAACGAGCTAAAAACAATTTGAGATAAAGATGGAAATATCCATTTTGAGGTCACCTGACCATTTCCGGATGGAAGTCTGTCTGTCTGTCTGTCTGTGTGTATTCTTCCACGATAGAGGCCATACGTTTTATCCGATTGAGCTGAACTTTGGTATATGGGTTTGGGTAACCCGTCGGAAGAACCCATTAGTGATTGTACACATATGTCAAACGGAAGTGTCACTATCAAAAAATGACAGATGCAATATGTCACGGAATTTGACTTGCATTATGTCATTTGAAAGCCATTGAAAAACTCTATTCAGAACAGTCAAAATTATTTCTCCAACTGTTACCTGTTAAAAATAAAAATAAGTCAAAATTTTAAACTTTAAGATTAGTAGATAAGCTAAGTGCATATTGATCTCAGCAAGACATTTGACTGTGTTGACTCTTTATCTCCTTAATTAGTAGGCAAATGTAAACAGGATAAACGGCATTGTATTATAAATATGACGTAGAATAAATGCGTAAATAAAAAGCATGCGCAGAAGTAAAGACTAAATGGCCTTAAGGTCAAACTTCGTTACTATTGGTCCAAATTTAACGCGGAAAAAGGACGCAGGATATATTTAAATAAAAATCTTGTCAGGCACCAAAGACCAACCGTTATTAGTAAGCAGATTTAAACAGGACAAAAATATTCAGAATTGAATACCATTTTGAAGAAATATTTACTTGATTCTGCAGACTATATTTACGTTAGAGGTAATCAGAAAGCTGATTTTTTACAAGAAAAATGTCAAGAACTACTACTTCCAGTGCCAAGTCAGTGTCCAGCCGTATACGATGTCGCAAAATATTGTAACGCTCGTTGCGTCGTTATGCGATCGGTTTCGCGCTTTAGTCCTAGTAACGGTTTGCCTCGGGCGCCACCTTCCGTTTTGAGTGTGAAGGCCACTTGCTCCGGATAGCTTCAGTGAAGAAATAATATTCCAGGGGTCGCTATGGTACCGATAAAAGGTTTTCAGCCAGAGGGGCGGGCTTTACTTGCCCCGCTGGGTTGAAGTTCCGCTGGAATGTTAATACTCACAACCAGTTAGTAACAAAAATACAAATAAAATTCACCAAGTAGCAGACAATGGGCTTTATTTATTACCAAAGCATACAACAAAATAAAAATCCGACGGGGACGGAGAAAAAGTGTATAACGTGTTCCAAAGCAAAACCAAAAATGCGTGAATAAGCTATGAATCAATAATCGGTGATACGGACGGTGAAACAATGCGTACAGATGATAAGCGAGAAGATGTACAAGGTAGGTCTATGAAACAAAGTTCTATTTTCCGGATTATAAATTCATATAACAGTAAAATATAGTGCGTCGACGGATGGTTAGCCCTGTGAAGTAAATACTCAGCCCAGGCCGCTTTCCGTCGATTATCCCGATTAAAAATATAAAAAGAAATGAACGACTTCTCTCCGGCAGGAACAACGCTGAAAACCAATTTAAAAGTAGTACGCCGTCAGATGGCTGGCCCTGTGAAGTAAATACTCAGCCTAGGCCGCTTTCTGTCGGTTATCCCGATTAAAAATAAATATACGGCTCTCTCTGGCAGGAACAACGCTGAAAAATAATTTAAAATTAGTACGCCGACAGATGGCTGGCCCTGTGAAGTAAATACTCAGCCCAGGCCGCTTTCTGTCGATTATCCCGAATAAAAATATAAAAAGAAATGAACGGCTCTCTCTCCGGCAGGAACAACGCTGAAAAACAATTTAAAATTAGTACGCCGATAGATGGCTGGCCCTGTGAAGTAAATACTCAGAATAGGCCGCTTTCTGTCGGTTATCCCGATTAAAAATAAATATACGGCTCTCTCTGGCAGGAACAACGCTGAAAACCAATTTAAAATTAGTACGCCGACAGATGGCTGGCCCTGTGAAGTAAATACTCAGCCCAGGCCGCTTTCTGTCGGTTATCCCGATTAAAAATAAATATACGGCTGTCTCTGGCAGGAACAACGCCTGAAAAATAATTTAAAATTAGTACGCCGACAGATGGCTGGCCCTGTAAAGTAAATACTCAGCCCAGACCGCTTTCTGTCGGTTATCCCGATTAAAAAATGAAAATAAAACAAATATATACGGTCGTCTCTCCGGCAGGAACAACGCAAAAATAAATTCAAAATTAGTACGCCGACAGATGGCTGGCCCTGTGAAGTAAATACTCAGCCCAGACCGCTTTCTGTCGGTTATCCCGATTATAAAATGAAAATAAAACAAATATATACGGTCGTCTCTCCGGCAGGAACAACGCAAAAATAAATTCAAAATTAGTACGCCGACAGATGGCTGGCCCTGTGAAGTAAATACTCAGCCCAGACCGCTTTCTGTCGGTTATCCCGATTATAAAATGAAAATAAAACAAATATATACGGTCGTCTCTCCGGCAGGAACAACGCAAAAATAAATTCAAAATTAGTACGCCGACAGATGGCTGGCCCTGTGAAGTAAATACTCAGCCCAGGCCGCTTTCTGTCGGTTATCTCGATTAAAAATAAATATACGGCTCTCTCTGGCAGGAACAACGCTGAAAATAATTTTAAAATTAAAACGAAATAATTTATATTAGCACGCCGACAGATGGCTCACCGGTGTTCTGGTCTGGCTGGTAGTCTGGCGTCGTAGTTCGGCTTGCGGAGCTGGCACAACTGACTCATATTCTCCTTCGAGTGAGAACCAAGCTTCCAAATTTCCCACTTTTGCTCTTTTACCTTTGGTTCTGGAAGGAGGAGAACATGCGTGTTGTCGAAATCGCGTACTTAGTAGTTTCACGGATATATTTCAATTTAAAACAACGGACTTTCACGAAATTTATTTCTATATATATACTTAGAAAAGCTCACCCAGTATATCGTACGTCACTGCAGCTTCTCACTACGGTCGAGTTGATCTAACGGTGTCTGTGGACTGACTGAATTACTGAAATAATTTTTCCTACGGCTGCTTAGAAAATACACAAAAACGCACTGTCAACTTGCCTCGAAAAACGTCAATTTCAAACAGCGTGTGTAAACGTTTACGAACGCAGTGTGCAAAGTAAAATGACAATACAACTACTCATAATAACATAATAACATATATCAATGAATTGAGATGAAATCTAGCATGCGGACACTGTCAATACTGATAGTTCTCATTTCGCATTAAAATAAATTCAAATTTATTGTAAATTTAGTAAATAAAGTGGCAGCCGTAGGACAAGTATAGTGTGTAACTCGTGTGAAAAAGCACTTTCACACTTTGTGACTTGTGGCACTCGCCTTTCAGGCTCCTGCCACAAACCGTCACATGCGTGTGAAAAGTGCTATTTTCAACACTTGTTAAACAACATACTATTTCACGATTGATGGCCGTATTGAATCTCGATCGCCCGTCGCGATATAACGGCGTAGAAAGGGAAGGACTCGGTGGCTCCATTAGCGGTATAGTATTAACGGTAAAAGAGGGTTAACGCGTCGGAATAATTTAAACTAATACGTAGGATATATTAAAATAACATTTTTGCAAAAAGAATGGATGTTGTACGACAATTATTAACGGAGATAGGATAATTAATGCATTTATAGTTTTTAAAATTATCCGGAGTTAAGTAACTTCGTTACAATATGATGGATCGCCATACGAAACAGGAAATTATGAAGCTTCTCATACACAACGTTTAAATCATGCTCCAGGAAAGTTTATGTGTACACAAAGAAACATTAATATTTTACACAACTGGATTTATTATAAATAAAAAAAATGTATTCTTTTTTTCATAAAAAATATTTATTTATATATAATGAGTTTCATTATTGAAACACCCTGTACATTTTTATTAATGTATTTAGATAAAACTGTTTTACGCATTTTATTACAATTTTTAAAAGTAGAATAAAAATTAATGATGTTATGCATAACATTGAAAATGTTTTATATAATAGCGCTTGTTCATCAATTTCTGTCATGGGTATTGAGATTTGTCGCCACATTCTTCTTTCCTTCTATCTTGAAATATATACTTCAGCTTATATCTAGTTTAATTTTCTGGTAGATTTACTGAAAACACCGTCAAATTTTCATTATTAATTTTGGTAGAAGACTCATCTGTCACTCATATTTTTCGTTAAAACATATAGTCATATTTTGTACTCCAATAGGAACACTGGTGTATAGCATATTATTTACAACTGTTGTTAGAATTACGAAATATAATAAGGCCATTCCTAAGCTGAATTCTTCTCGGTGGGTACCGATTCTGTGGAAGCTGAGGATTTTTAAACACTATATCCCACGCACAATTTAAACTTAGTCTATCTAATTGTCTAATTTACTTCTATCTTCGTAAAGTGTCAAATCTTTACTTAGTTGTCGAACTTTCTCTGCAAACTCCTCTAATTTTCTATATTACATACAAATGATAAATTCTAAACATAATTCTTCTTATAAAATCATCGTATTAAACAAAAAATGAATCTCGAAACTAAAACAAATATGGGCTCCATGACAATGAAATATTTAATTTAGAAGTTAAATTCGTACGTTGAAGAGATTAAATTGAAGCATTTAAATCTTGCGTTCTTTGTCATCAATGAGATAAGAAGACATTGTAACATTCCCTGCAAATATTATTTATTATGAATTTTTTAAGTTATTAAATAAAAAAGAATTAATTTGGTATACTATAAAATAATTATTCACAGTAAAACATTGAAAGATTTAAAAAAAACTTATTTACTAAATTGAAAGTATTTCCGAACGTCAAAAATATGACACTCAGAATCTGCTTCAAATTTTTCTTTATTTATTTAATTTATGAGGTGTCCCAATTAAAATACCGTTTGTTCCACCTAAATCAGACTGTTAATAACGAAGTTAGACGTTAACGACCTTTTGTCATATCTATCGCATATAATTTTCGTTGATGTATGTATGCTATGAGATGTCCTAAATACAGTACCGTTTATCCCACCTAAATCAAAGTGTTAATAACGAAGTTAAACGTTAATGTCCCTTTGTCATTCCTATTGCATATAATTTACGTTGATGTATGTATGCTATGAGATGTCCTAAATACAATACCGTTTGTCTCACCTAAATCAGACTGTTAATAACGAAGTTAGACGTTAATGTTCTTTTGACATTCCTATTGCATATAATTTTCGTTCATGTATGTATGCTATGAAATGTCCTAAATACAGTACCGTTTATCCCACCTAAATCAAAGTGTTAATAACGAAGTTAAACGTTAATGTCCCTTTGTCATTCCTATTGCATATAATTTACGTTGATGTATGTATGCTATGAGATGTCCTAAATACAATACCGTTTGTCCCACCTAAATCAGACTGTTAATAACGAAGTTAGACGTTAATGTCCTTTTGTCATTTCTATTGTATATAATTTTCGTTGATGTATGTATGCTATGAGATGTCCTAAATACAGTACCGTTTATCCCACCTAAATCAAAGTGTTAATAACGAAGTTAAACGTTAATGTCCCTTTGTCATTCCTATTGCATATAATTTACGTTGATGTATGTATGCTATGAGATGTCCTAAATACAATACCGTTTGTCCCACCTAAATCAGACTGTTAATAACGAAGTTAGACGTTAATGTCCTTTTGACATTCCTATTGCATATAATTTTCGTTCATGTATGTATGCTATGAAATGTCCTAAATACAGTACCGTTTATCCCACCTAAATCAAAGTGTTAATAACGAAGTTAAACGTTAATGTCCCTTTGTCATTCCTATTGCATATAATTTACGTTGATGTATGTATGCTATGAGATGTCCTAAATACAATACCGTTTGTCCCACCTAAATCAGACTGTTAATAACGAAGTTAGACGTTAATGTCCTTTTGTCATTTCTATTGCATATAATTTTCGTTGATGTATGTATGCTGTGAGATGTCCTAAATACAATACCGTCTGTCCCACCTAAATCAGAGTGCTAATAACTAAGTTAGACGTTAATGTCCTTTTGTCATTTCTATTGCATATAATTTTCGTTGATGTATGTATGCTATGAGATGTCCTAAATACAATACCGTTTGTCCCACCTAAATCAGACTGTTCATTGTAATATGAACGTATCCTGAATATTATAGGAACGCAGCCAGTGGCTTAGTATGTGTGAACATAGATGGCGATAGGTCACAATTGACATTACCTTGCCATTAAAGCCAGATTGTAAAGTACATGTGACAAGCACGTTTGGAAAAATAAAACATTAAAGTCTATGAGCTATTTTATTACATATATACATCTAAGAGTATTACATGGCGCAGTCAAGTGGTTAATAGAGAAAATACGACAATAACTAGTTAAGATAAGCACTTACAATAAAAAATTGGAAAATTGGGTGTCATCAAAAAATACAATGGATGCCCGATTACCAACACCGTTATCATTTGAAGGAAATGTTTCTGAAAACTTCAAGAAATTCAAGCAGAATCTCAGCATATATCTAATAGCCAGTGGAAAGGACGAAAAAGAAGGCAAGGTACAGGTTACAATCCTGCTAAATTTAATTGGAGACGAGGGATTAGAGATATATAATACCCTTCAGTTAAGCGATGCTGAGAAAATACACTTCAATAAAGTACTGTCAGAAATTGGAAAGGTAGTTACTCCTAGAAAAAACATAGTATACGAAAGACTCTTGTTTTACTCTCGCAAACAAGAAGATGGTCAAACATTTGATCATTTCTTGACGGATCTTAAAAAAACTATTAAAGAGTTGTGAATTTGCAGAAACTGATTCCATGTTAAGAGATAGAATAGTTCTTGGAATACATTGTAAAACCATGCAAGAGAAATTGTTGCAGGTAGAAAACTTAAACTTGAGCAAAGCAGAAGAAATGTGCAAGGCAAGCGAGGCTACAAAAGCACACATTAAAGAACTACACAGAGGTGAAGACTTGGAGGTGGATGTTCTAAAAAAAAACCGAAAAAAAATGATTACGCAAGGTATCGAAACAATATTAGAAATGATGGATACGATTGCAAAAATTGTGGCACACGTCATGGGCCACGACAATGTCCGGTATATGGAAAAAAATGTAGAAAATGTGCCAGGTATGGGCACTTTGATAAGGTATGTAGAAGTTTTAACAAATACGTGAGGGAAGTACAAACATCTGAAGATAAAAGTTCCAGTGGATGTCATGATAGTGATGATTTTTTAATGTTGGGCATTACAGTGAATTCCATAACAAATAAAAATGAATGGTTGGAACAACTTTATTTTGAAAACAAAAAAGTTATGTTTAAAGTAGATACATGATCACACGTTAACATATTATCAGAAAATGTTCTCAAACATATTAATAATAATGTTTTGATTAAGAAAGCAAAGATTGTTCTCGAGACATATAGAGGATTTATAATTGTGCCAATTTTAGGTCTTCCATCATGGATGAATCTAAAAATTATTCCCAAAGTTGAATCAATTAATAATATTACTAAAAATGAATTTATACTGGAAAATATTGATGTCTTTACAGAGTTAGGTAAGTTTGAAAAGAAATGTAAATTAAAGCTTAAAAAAGACTGTGAATCAGTTGCAAGGCCACCTTGTAGAGTACCAATTGCCATAAAGGATAGTTTAAAAAATCATCTTGATGACCTCGAAATGAGAGATATAATTTCAAAACTCGATGGACCTACAGAATGGCTAAGCAACTTAGTTATAGTAGAAAAGGGCAAAAATAAGTTAAGACTCTGTCTTGACCCAAAGGATCTGGATAACTCATTGGAACGGGAATATTGTATCATTCCCACTGTAGATGAAATTAGATCTAAATTAAAGGGACAGTCCCATTTTACGGTACTTGATTTCAAAGAGGGTTTCTATCAGGTAGCACTTGATGAAGAATCAAGTAGACTATGTACTTTTGGTACCGTACATGGGGTGTACAAATTTAATAGATTGCTATTTGGTCTGAACATTGCTCCAGAGTTCTTTCAAAAATTAAATAATGAACATTTCGGATGGATACCAGGATGCATAGTCTACTTTGATGATCTTCTGATATATGGAGACTCATTAGAGTCGCATGGTACAGTGTTAAATAATGTACTTGAGCGAGCACGAAAACTGAATGTAAAATTTAATAGTGACAAGATACAATATTGTGTACCAGAGGTTAAATATTTATATAATATTTTTAACAAGTTAGGCATGAAACCTGATCCTCAAAAAGTAAAAGCCATTGTAGATTTAATAGAACCTAGTAATAAAAAAGAATTGCAAATAATTTTAGGTATGATTGGTTACTTGCGCAGTTTCATTCCTAACTTATCCTCAATATCTGCTCTTCTAAGAGAGCTCTTAAAAAATAATACTGTTTGGGTTTGGACTAAAAAACAAACAAACGCTTTAGATGATATCAAATCCGTAATAAGTTCTCCTAATGTGCTAGCAAATTTTAATGAAAATAAAAATACAATTATTTAAACTGATGCAAGTCAAGGTGGTCTTGGGTGCTGTTTGTTACAGGAAGGTAGACCATTTGATTTCTCATCCCGGTCGCTAACTGATACTGAGACAAGATTCAGCTAAATAGAAAAGGAATATTTGGCTATATTATGGGCATGTACCAAGTTCCATAATTTCATTTATGGGAGAGACATACAAGTTGACTTACATCATAAGCCATTAGAAGCTCTAATGCAGAAGGGTATGTCAGAGGTTCAATCACCCAGGAGAGGATCAAAGTCAAATTGTTGAAGTACAATCTTAAGGTTAAGTATAAACCAGGTAAAGAAATGTTTATTGCAGATCTACTGTCGAGAAATTTTTAAAAAGGAAAGACAAGATGATGATAAATTTATCACTGAAATTGTTAACTCTATTAACATGAGCGAAAAAAAGAAACTAGGATTTCAAAGAGAAACCCAGGCTGATGAAGCAATTCAAAAAGTTGTCAACTATTGTATGAAAGGCTGGCCGAAGAGCCTGTCAAAAGTTCAGAATGAGGCTAAACCGTACTACCAGCATAGAAACAAACTCTATGTACTGGATGTTCTCCTTTTTCTGGAAAGTAGAGTTGTGGTCCCAGAAAAATTAAGGACAAAAATTCTTAATCTATTACATGTCGATCATCTTGGAATAATCAAAACTCAGCAGAGAGCCAGACAAATTCTATACTGGCCTCTGATAAATCAGGATATTTGTAACACTATACAAGAGTGTGCACAATGTGAAAAATTTAAACGAAATAAAAACAGAGAGCCTCTAATTCTTCGTGATTTTCCTAGGTTCCCCTTTGAAAAAGTGGCTAGTGATGTTCTAGAATATGGGGGACACTCCTATGTTGTGGTAATAGACTATTTCTCCAAATGGATAGAAGTTAATAAATTGGAGAGGAAAACGGCACAAGCAATAATTAAAGCGTTAAAATCTGTTTTTTATACTCATGGAATTCCATTGGAGGTTTATTCAGATAATATGCCTTATAATTCAAGAGACTGTCAAGATTTCGCAAGGAAATGGAATTTCAAATTTATCACGTCCAGTCCCCACTACCCACGCTCCAATGGTATGGCAGAAAGAGCTGTGCAAATAGTAAAAAACTTACTTAGCAAATGCGAAGACCTGGACTTTGCCTTAATTGAGCACAGGAACACACCTGTAACAGGGACAGACAAATCACCAGCTCAAATACTAATAGGTAGAACATTGAGGTCTAGATTGCCTGTTATGGATAGCTCACTTAGAAAACAAAAGATGGATTTAGAAGCAGAGAGGAAAAAATTGGAAAACAAGAGAACAACATATAAATATTATCACGACAGAAACACGAGAATTTCAGGATAATGAAAACGTAGCAATCAAAGAAGGAAGAAGAACGTGGGAACCTGCAAAGATTATTAAAAAGATCAAAGGGGCACCAAGATCTTATATTGTTAGAAAACAAAATGGGGGAACTGTTAGAAGAAACAGTTTCCACATTAGACATTCCTTGAATAAGTATTCTGATAGTAACATGGACCTAACAGAGAACATCAGTGAGAGTTCCAGTGAAGGGGCTAACTCAATACCAGACTCTGAAATCGTAGATAATAGTACCAATGTTGAACTTAACCCTAATACGGTTAGAAGTAAAAGACAGTTGAAATTGCCAAGCAAGTTCAATGACTATATAGTAGATATATAAAATCATTTAAAGCATTTGGTTGTTTCTCATATTATTTTTAGTATTTGTTTTATTATTAGTTTTGTATTATTATTATTATTTGTTTTGTATTCTCATTGAAAATTATTATTAAGGAGGGAGGTGTAATATGAACGTATCCTGAATATTATAGAACATAGATGGCGATAGGCGAGACAATTGACATTACCTTGCCATTAAAGCCAGATTATAAAGTATATGTGACAAGCACGTTTGGAAAAATAAAACATTAAAGTCGATGAGCTATTTTATTACATATATACATCTAAGTTAAACGTCATTCCTATTGCATATAATTCCTAAATCAGACTATTAATACCGAAGTTAGTCGCTAATTTCCTTTTGTCATTCTTATTTTGAATGTTGTTTCTTTACTTATATATTCTACATCACATTTATAATACAGTACCGTTTGTCCCGCCCTAATCTGACCACTAGTAACAAAGTTGGAGCCAAATGCCCTTTTGTCTTTTGTTCTGAATATGATTTTTGTTTGCGCATGTATTCTTCGTCTCATTTATAATACAATACCGTTGTTCGCGTTCGATTTGAACCAATAATAACGGAGTTATAAACTAATACCCTTTGGTCTTTTATTCTACATATGATTTTTGTTTGCGTATGTATTCTGCGTCACATTTCAAATATACCGCCTTTTTCAGCGTTCAATTTGGACCAATAAATAACGAAGTTTGACCTTAAGGCTTTTTAGTCTTTGCTTCTACGCATGATTTTTGTTTACCTATTTATTGTACGTCACATTTATAATACAATGCCGCTTGTCCGGTGTAAATCTGACTACTAATAACGGAGATGGAGACTAATGCCCTTTGGTATTTGGTGCCTGACAAGATTTTTATTTAAATATATATCCTGCGTCATATTTCAAATTTACCGCCTTTTTCCGCGTTAAATTTGAACCAATAGTAACGAAGTTTGACCTTAAGGCCCTTTAGTCTTTACTTCTGTGCATGATTTTTGTTTACGTATTTATTCTACGTCACATTTATAATACAATGCCGTTTGTCCTGTTTAAATATGCCTACTAATGACGGAGATAAATAGTCAACACAGTCAAATGCCTTGTTGAGATCAATAAGTGGGCCCGTATGCACTTAGCTTATCTACTAACATTAAATATCTGAAAAAGTATTCGTGGATACTTGTCGGAATAGTTTTGGGGCGACACAACCGATTTTTTTTTAGTATAATAAATTATTTTTTTTTTTTTTTGTTTCAGATTAAGTGAAACTGGACAACTTCTGCATTTACCAACCATGTGGGTGTGTATGTCTTTTATTCTTTCATGTTTATCTGTCATTTTCGTTAATGGTACAAGAAAAGGATGTGGAGGTACTTATACAGCAGCCAGAGGAATTATTAGCACACCTAATTTTCCAGGTTAATTTTTGCTAAAAGTATATTCATTCAATATATAATATAACGTTTTTTTTATTACAGATCCATTTAAAGTACCAATAAATTGTCAATGGGTGATCGACGCTCAATTCACTTCATCTCCCAACACCTCCATCGTGGTATATCTAACTCAACTTTTCGTTTACGAAGGTTTAACATTCACGGAGTACCAAATATACGGAGATGATTACAAAATAAATCCAAAATTAATTCATAAAGTAAACGAAACCAATATCAGTAGAACTAGATGGGTTAAAACGTACCAAAGTTTTTTAGTTATTGATCTAAAACTCAACACTGCTGATAGCGTGCATTTAAGAGTGTTGGATAAATTTTTGGACGTTTATGGGTTTAATATCACTTATGAAATTACTACGGGGAATGTTAGAAGTAATTCTTGTACTATGATGGATTGTGGATTTACTGGAAATTGCTATGATTATTACACGTAAGTTAATATATACATAATCTTTTTTTCAATTTTTGCGTTATTTAATAGTTATTGTTTATTACAAGAACTGTATTAATATTATTTTTGTTTTTTTACAGAAAATTTAACTGCTTGTGTTTAGATGGTTATACAGGTACCAGCTGTTCAGTTGGACCGAAATCATTTTGTAATTCTGGAGGTGTATCAACATGTAAAAATGGAGGAACTTGCATGTAAGTTAAAAATAATTAATTATTGAAACTATAACCTCCCACCCCTGGCCTATATATCTCATGAAAAAAAGTCACAAACCGATGTACATTTCAGCAAGAAACTTCCATACTCAAAATTTATCATAAAATATACCTAATCTACTAGAATTGTTAAGAACCCATTTGTGATGTATTTATATTCATTATAGTAAAGTTTGTTAAAAGTAAAAAATCTTCAAATTATATTTACAGTAATTTTAAGAAAGGACCACGCACTTTTCTTATGGAAACGGGAGCACCGTCAAATTGTTTGAATTTTTAGGATGTTGTAGTATTTGATGTCCTGATCAAAAGTCTCCATGGGCCTAAAGTAAAGGAGCTATGATAGTTCTAGAATCAAAACCCTCATTTTTACATGTAAATCTTCATAAAAAATCTAAGGTTCATTCTGGCAATTTTTGTCCATATCAAGGTCATTCGACATCGCATCGCCAACTTTCGGTAACGCGGAGTTGAATAAATCACAGACGCCTACATAGGTCTACAGAGGTCTACAAAAGACGTACTTCAGACGCCTACAAAGGTTTACAGAGGTTTACAGAGGTCTACAGAGGTCTACAGACGTCTGAAGTATGTCTTCTGTAGACCTCTGTAGATCTATGTAGGTGTCTGTGATTTATTCAACTCCGCGTTACCGCCAGTTGGCGATGCGATGACGAATGACCTTGATATGGACACATGTAAAAATGAGGGTTATGATTCTAGAACTGTCATAGCTCCTTTACTGCCTAACTCCATCCTATGGCTAGTTTTCGATATACAGGTCGTTGAAGTTCAAGATCCCAAAATTTTTAAACTGCGCACCAAAAATCCCTTTTGAATATTTTTGGCTGATCTATGGAGCCAAAATACATACTTAATGATCAAAATAAAAATATTGATATTTACAGGGTGATTCAAGCTGTCATAGACCTTTTTTTGATAAAATATGTATTTTTACATTACAAATATAGTGTAAAATAACATTGAAAAAAAATATCCGTTAAAGTTTCCTAATATCTAATATAGGATTCATCTCCTAATGGTAAAATTATATCCTATGGCTACTTTTCTAAATATTAAACATTTAGTCTATAAAATATCATTTTTTATAGTAACAAAAAATAATTACGAAGTAAGGGAAATCTTCTTAAATGAAGAACCTATTTGTAGATTCTGTAACGATGCGGACGAATCAGCCTCTTACGTGATCTTCGAATCTAAAGGACTCACATGGTGGAAATACTGACACATAGAAGCATCAGAGCGACCATCCCGATGTTTCGAATCAAACCAACCAACTGCCGAATATTATGGTACTATTTTTATATTTAAAGGTAGACTAAATACACAAATCCACAACAGATGCCAAATAATTGAAACTAGGTACATATTACCTACTTATTTATTTTATAATAAAAAAAATCATACGTTTCGATATGGTTCATTAAATAGGTTCTCATAATACAAGGCTATTCAATACTCCATTACAAAAAGTGTTTAAAGTATGAAGATAAATTCAAAGATTAGACTAATAATAATAATAATAATATTTATTCATTCAACCATAAAAGAACCTTACAAAAGTACACAGTAACACGAATAAATAGATAACTGCGAGGTACGAAAGTACCTGTGAGCAGTGAAAAATTATATAGTAAAAATAAAAATAAAATATTTAAAATTAAAATTAGTGGTAAGTAAAACATAACAGTGTGTAAATTAAAAAAACTTGCGAGGCATTAAATAATTGTAAAATATTATATAATATAACAAATATTTTGAATTAAAATTAAAGAAGGTAACAATATACAATTAAAAACTTAAACAAATTCAAACTAAATTAAAATTTAAGTGATAATAATAAAAAACAAGTTATGTTATTGTTAATATGATTTTTGATACTTTTCTCTTTTTTTTTTTATTTCAATCTAGGATTAGTTTTATTTCTTGTCTTGAAAGTTGTTTTAGTAATTTTTTATCTTGAAATTAATATTATTATTTGTTACTTCAGTAACGTTTGTAAGAAAAAAATTTAATACTTTTGGTCCTACGAAATTAAAACTTTTTTGTCCTCTTTGCCTTGTGCAGTATTTATGTGTTTTAGTTTCAAGTACGTTTTTTGACTTAAACTGTGCAATACATACTTGGAGAAAGAATAGCTGTCGATAGTCAAATATTGCCGAATCTTTATATAGTTGGTCAGTGGCACAATTACAGTCTTGATTAAGAATAATTCTTAAAAATCTTCTTTTCAGAATTTCTAGTGGGTTCAGGTAAGTCCTGGAAACTCCGCCCCATCCTATAATACCATATCTAATATGTGATTCAACTATACTTTGATATACCATTTTCTTTTCTTTAAACTCTAGAATTGTTGAAATTTGCCTAAATATTTGATTTGTTTTGTAGGTTGGATTTTAATTGTATCCTGTAATGTTAATATAAAATTAGGCAATGATAGTTCTTGACAACTGAAAGGTACAAGGTTTTTTCTAAATTCATCGAAAGTAATCTGTTATCAAACCAGTCTTTAATTTTAGATAAATGTGATTCAACCTTTTTTTTAGTGTATATCAATCTTCGTCTTCATAAAATATTACAGTGTCATCCGCAAAAGCTATGATTTTGTTGTTTTCTTCTAGTAAAAATAGGTTGTTTAAATATATTAAAAATAATATTGGTCCTAATACTCTTCCCTGAGGGACGCCGCATATGACTGTTTGTTCGTTACTTAGGTGTTGGTTTATTATTACTTTTTGTTTTCGATTTATTAAGTAACTCCGAAACAAATCATTTGCGATGCCCCTCACTCCTATATCTTGTAACGTTGATAATAAAAGGTGGTGGTCCACAGTGTCGAATGCCTTTCTCAGATCTATGAATACACCTTGTAGTATCCTAACTTATATAATAGATGTTGGACGATGCGAATGATTCACGATGATTTATCACGGTATCGGAGAAATATGAAATTCATTGTTATACTAACTATGAAAGTGAATAAATGCATGTGCTTAAGTGACGACCTGTTTTATTTACCACCCTTACAATAATCGTATAAACAATACAAGTGGCGACGAGGATGGGATTATATTTATATTCTTAACAGTAAGTACAAGAATTATCTATGATTATTTAAAGGGAAATTACATATCGAATATTTCTTTTAACGAAATTTAATTATTCACTTTAAACCAGTCTATTTGAAATTATTTCGATTTGTTTTTGATATAGGTTATAATCGGAAATAACACTGAATATTGAAAATATCTTAACTAATGCAAGAAAACTTTCCTTAAGAAGTTCTCATAAAATCTACACTAAGAAAATTAATATTTTACATGAATTGTGAAAATTAAATAATTTATTAATTTATTTCATTGTAATAAATTAATGTTGATGATTTTTTTTTAAATTATAGTAGAAAGTACGAAAATTTTGGGTGCGTGTAAAAAACTCCATCTGTGAACACTTAAATCACGAATAGTACTGATTAAATTTGGTTAAATTACGACATGTACAAAATACTAGGACATCTGGGTATGAAACGGCTACAGGCCAGAGCAAAGCTCAAACAGGCAAATTGCCTGCGAAGTCACAGACTTGGACCAAAAGTCCGAATGGCTTTAGGCCTAGAAACGGCCACAGGCCAGAGCGAAGCTCAAACAGGCAAATTGCCTGCGAAGTCACAGACTTGGACCAAAGTCCGAATGGCTTTAGGCCTAGAAACGGCCACAGGTCAGAGCGAAGCTCAAACAGGCAAATTGCCTGCGAAGTCACAGACTTGGACTTAAAGTCCGAATGGCTTTAGGCCTAGAAACGGCCACAGGCCAGAGCGAAGCTCAAATAGACGGGTGCCCTAGGGTCACTGACCTGAACAAAGGTTCGAAAGGTTTACCCAGTGGAGCATGGGCTCAACCCATATTTTTACCGGGATGTAACTGTGCGAAAATTCCTAGAACGCAAAAAAAAAAAATTTTTTTCGAATCCTAACACATATAGGATGAATCGTACATAAGAGAAATATTTTACAGGTAAAATGAACCCAAATAACTCTTTAGGGCAATTTGATGTCGAAGGAGACATTCGGTCAGTAGGATTACGCTGGGAAAAATGGAAGCGTGCATTCTCTATCTATATCGAAGCGGCAAGAATCAAGGATCCTCAAAAAAGAAGAGCAAACCTTTTAAATCAAGGTGGTCTGGCTTTACAAGAAATATTCTATAATATACCCGGAGCGAACGTTGAACACAGCAATGAAGTTGATGTGTACGATGTTGCAATCGCAAAACTTCATGGATATTTTTCACCCAAGCATAGCAAGGTTTATGAAAGGCATATCTTCAGACTCATAAAGCAGGACGAAGGAGAGAGTTTTTGATAGTTCCTATTTGAGGCTTCGGAATCAGGCAGAAAAATGTAAATTCCAAAATACAGATGAACATTTTATAGATCAAATAGTGGAAAAAGGCAATTCACTAGATCTGCGAAAGAAGATACTAGCTGCAGGCGACGCAGTAACTTTACAAACCATAATAAACGAAGCCACATCCCTTGAGACTGTTAGCCGGGAATTGGGAGAATTTCACGAAGGGGAGTTAGGCTCATCACGGGAAACCCAAGTAAATGCTTTGAAATCTAAACTTAAAGATAAATTCAAACAAATATGTACTAGATGCGGTCATAATAATCATTACTCTAATAGTTCTACATGCCCAGTTAGAAAACGAAATTGTAAAAAGTGTGGAATTATTGATCAATTTGCCTCATTTTGTAAAACTCGCGAGCCAAGGTCAGATCACCCAAACGAAAACATGAAAATTTCACTAACAAATTCTACAAACGTAATAAACCAACATTTTCTGGAGTAAATGCAAAAGGAGTAAATTCGGAGTCTGATAGCGAAATTAACTATGTGTTCCACATCGACGATATTTTAATCTTTGGGTCAGACGAAGCCGAATATAACAAGAGGCTCAGAAACACGTTGGCAGTTTTACAGGAGAATAATGTGCTATTAAATAAAATGAAATGCCTATATAATTTAAAGTCAGTTCAGTTCTTGGGACACAGACTAGCAATCGACGGTATTAAACCTCTCGATAGCTACGTGGGAGTTATAAAAACCTTTAGAGCACCAAAAACGATCGATGAGATCCAAAGTTTTCTGGGCCTTATTAATTACACGGGCTTTCCATTTTAGAGAATTAACAACATTTTGTCGTATAAATGGAATTGCTTTGTTCCACACCATACCATACTGGCCACAACAAAACGGTGAAGTTGAAATGCAAAATAGGGGTAAAACTCCAAGTGAACTTTTCTTTGGTAAACAATTCAAAGAATAACTTCCAAGCGTTGTATATCTCGAAAACAAAACAGAAAATGAAGTAAGCGATAAAGACAAGTTAGAAAAGGCAAAAGGTAAAGAATATATAGTGATAAAAAAAACGAAGGGCAACGAAGGACAATTTACAAGAGGGAGATAAGGTATACCTAAAGGACATGCAAAGAGAGAACAAAATCAGTCCAACATTTATTCCCACTCCCCACACCTTCGTAAATAAAAACGGTGGAGATGTTCAAGTAAGGAATGAGGAAACAGGACAGGAATTAAGGAGAAACATTGTACACTTGAAAAAGTTGATGGAGAGTGGAAAGTGGCAGAAGATAAGAATCTTGAAAAAAGCATCTGAACTTGGCTCATCAAATTAAAATCACGTATTTGGTCTTTTTGAGGTGATCTGATTTTGCAATAGTATCTTATTTAGTTAGATAAGCGCTATTAAATTTATTGCTAAAATTATTATCATTAATCGTAAGTCGTATTGATATTATTTTATTATCCATAAATTAGCTCAGGGTAGATTAATTTTATTGCGTTATTTGTTAAGGTCAGGTTAGATTTAACTAATTGTGTTAATTGTTAATTAAGTTGTATTTGTAACTATTATTTCTAAAACAAGAGAGAGATGTAGTATCCTAACTTATATAATAGATGTTGGACGGTGCGAATGATTCACGATGATTTATCACGGTATCGGAGAAATATGAAATTCATTGTTATACTAACTATGAAAGTGAATAAATGCATGTGCTTAAGTGACGACCTGTTTTATTTACCACCCTTACAATAATCGTATAAACAATACACACCTATTGATGGTCTTCCTTTATCCAACGTTTCATATATGTTAGTTGTAAGATATTTAATTGCATCTTGTGTTGACTTATTTTGTCAGAATCCAAACTGTGACTCCGATAATATACTATGTTTTTCTATAAATGTATTTAAACGTATTTTTATTAGTTTTTCAACCACTTTAGTAATATTAGAAATCAATGCTATAGGTCTGTAGTTACCTATATCAGTTTTATCTCCATTTTTAAAAACTGGTGTTACAACAGATAGTTTAAAAACAGACGGGAATATGCCAAATTCAAACATTTTATTTGTTCTGCTATATATTCCATTATAAGTTTTAAAGTTTCAGCTATTATACCGTCAAGTTTTGACGATTTTTTATTTTTTAATTCAGAAATTACTTTTTTTACTTCTTCTTTATCAGTTGGAGAAAGGAACATGGAATGGCCAACTACATTTCTTGGTTGTTGATAATCGTTATTATATTTTATTTTTTCTCCTAAATGTTTGCTTATGTTTATAAAAAAATTATTAAAACTTTCCGAAATTTCAGGTGAAGATGTGGTTATTTCATTTTTTTCATTTTTAATGTTTGTTATTTTTGTCTGTTCTGGATTCGTTAATACGTCATTTATTGTTTTACACATTTGTTTGGAATCTTTATAATCTTTTTCATTTTTTTTTTATAAAATATCGTTTTTGTTATTTTGATGAGTTTCTCTACATTTTTTTTATATTCAGTGTATTCTTGTTTTAACTCTGGATGGTCTGGATTTTTTTTAAGTTTTTGGTACATTTTATTTTTTTTATTAATGGATTTAATCAAAGATGGTGTAATCCATTTTGACCTTTTCCTAATTTTATTTTTAATTTTTATGTATGTGGTACACGTTTCTATGGTATTTGTTAAAATATTTACGAATTCACTTGTCCAAATTATCTTGCGAGTATATTTTATTCCACTTTAACGATTTGAAGGAATCAAGAAGTTTAGTTGAATTTAGTTGTTGAAAATACATGTTTTCAGAAAGAGAACATGTATTTTTATTTGGAAAAATAATTTGTGTTAGTGTTACATAGTGATTAGTTATATTTGTTTCAATTGTAATAGGAATTATTGTGTCATACTGATAATATTTACATTTAATTAAAATGTGATCGATGCAGCTTTTTGAATTATTTTGAACTCTTGTTGGGGTATTAATAGCTGAAACATAACCGTACTTACTGAACACGTCTAAATATAGCTTTGTGAACTCAGTGTTTTTCAAGAGATCGATATTGATATCACTTGTATCTACCTATATGGTAGATGCAGAAATAACTGTTAAATTGATCGGAATACAAGTAAGTTGAACTGTGACATATTTGAGTCAAAATAACCGGTTAATGAAGAAATGACTGATTCAATTGAAAAAAAATCGGTTGTGTCGCCCAAAAACTTTCCCGACAAGTCCAATTTCGTGATATTTCGTGACATTGCATCTATCATTTTTTGATAGTGACACTTCCGTTTGACAGATGTCGTACAAAAATTAATGAGTTCTTCCGACGGGTAACTCAAACCCATATACCAAATTTCAGCTCAATCGGTTTAAACCTGTGGCCTCTATCGTGTAAGAATACACACAGACAGACAGACAGACAGAGAGACTTTCATCTGGAAATGGTCTTAAACATTTGAAAATGGATATTTCCATCTTTAACTCGATTTTTTTTTTTTAGCTCGTTCACAATACTTTGCCTTCTCGGAGGTGGATCGTTAAAGTAAAAACTCAAAAAATCTCAAATGTCAGAAAATCTCAAATCGCAAAAAATTTCAAAAACCTCAAAAATAAAAAAATCTCAAAATAGGTAAAATACCTCAAAACCACAAAAAATTCCAAAAATCAAAAAATCTTCAAAATATTTTCAAAAAAATTTCAACATATTTTTAGACTGTTCAAAAACATCTCAAAAATCTCCAAAAATTCTTTAAAAATCTAAACATTCACAAAGAATCTCAAAAAATTTAAAACGTCAAATTTCAAAAAAATTAAAATTGTAAATGTCTCAGAAACTCAAAAATTTGATCAAAAAATCTCTAAGAATTCAAAGAACTCAACAAATCTCAAAAGCTCAAAAAATCTTAAAAACTTCAACAAAAAAATCTGAAAAATCTTAAAAAACCTCAAAATTTCAAAAAACCTAAAAACACAAATTCAACAAATCTCAAAAACTCTTTAAAAATCTCATAAAATCTCTAAAAAATCTCAAAAGATTCAAAGAGTCTTATAAAAATCGAATGAATTTCAAAAAAAATTCAAAAAATATTAAAAAACTTGGAAAAAACCTAAAAGATCTCAAAAACAAATTGAAAAAAAAATTTGACACAATTGGAAAAGATTGTAAAAAAATTGAAAAAAATCCACGAATTCTCTTTCAGATATTTAATGTTAAAGTTTCAAATTTTGACATTTTTTTTTTGACAGGTGACAGTTGAAGAAATAATTTTAACTGTTCTGAATAGAGTTTTTTAAGTGCTTTCAAATGACATATTGCATGTCCAATTCCGTGATATATTTGATCTGTCATTTTTTGATAGCGATACCTTCGTTTGACAGATGTCGTACAAAAACTAATCGGTTCTTCTGAGGGGTAACCCAAACCTCTAGACCAAATTTCAGCTCAATCGGATTAAACGTGTGGCCTCTATCGTGGAAGAAGAATACACACACACACTCACACACACACTCACACACACACATACACACACACAGACCGACAGACAGACTTCCATCTGGAAATGGTCTTAATCGTCTCAGGGCACCCGAAAATGGATATTTCCGTTTTTATCTCGAAATTTTTTTTGCTCGTTCACAATACTTTCCCTTCTAGGAGTTGGGTCGGGAAAGTAAAAGACGTTTACGTCAAGAATCAACAAAAGAATCATATACAATATTTGATGGTGATTGCACTTTAAAGATCTTCTATAATGGGACCGAGAACAATATTATCTGGTAATAAATGGTTTGCAGTATCGTTGCCACGATTTAGTAGACATGTCGATGGAAATCAAATATTATTCTGATGCTTAGCATATCCAAAAAACCACAAAATTGTTACAATATATGCACAAGTATCTAAAGTTCTCGCACCGGATGGACACTTGCAGTAGAGGTAGAAAACTGGTCGATTGTCTTCATAAGGTGCATTTTCGTATACCAACTACAACATATACTTAGTTACGTTTCTAAATCTAGAATAGATTCTAAAAAGTAAAAAAATTGAGTTCCTCTCTTAATTCATCATTTTCTAAAACATTATGTTCGTCTCTTTGTAGTTTATCTTGTATATATGATGGGCTTAAATAAAGATGACAATTACCCACTAAATTTTTTAGATAATTGATATCTAACCGAGGAAATTCAGGAACATGCATATTGTTTAGTCTCTGCCAGCGAGATTTTAAGCTTCAACACGTGCTTGGATAACATTTACATCCTCTAGTTTATTCAACATTTGCATTGCTATCTCAGTAGTTCCCGGTATATATATCATTGGATGAAACTTATTTATTAAGCACCAGCAATTTGATAAAAATCACGTAAGTGGGCAGCTTGATGCGTAGATATGCATCCTTTTAAAAACTTAAAAATAGACTTAAAATTCTCGATTCTAAATTCTACAACCCAAAGCGTTTTGGTCATCAGTCTTGCTCTGTTAGCATCACTAGTAGATAATTGACGTTGGTTGCGTCGAAGTAAAGGTGGCATATAAGAAATAAGTGGGAGTTGGAGTGGGATTACCCTGTAATTATGACATTTTTTAGTCAACCTTTAAATACAAAAATAGTACCAGAATATTGTGCAGTATGTGGAAATAATTAATTTATAACATTCCCCTTGGTTAGTTGGTTGGTTTGGGATGGTCGCTCTGATGCTTCTATGTGTCAGTATCTCCACCATGTGAGTCCTTTAGATTCGAAGATCACGTAAGAGGCTGATTCGTCCGCCTCGTTACAGAATCTACAAATAGGTGCTTCATTTAAGAAGATTTCCCTTACTTCGTAATTATTTTTTGTTATTATAAAAATTGATATTTTATAGACTAAACGTTTAATATTTCGAAAAGTAGCCTTAGGATATAATTTTACCATTAGGAAATTTGAAAGAGAACGTTGAGATCTATCCTATATCAAATATTAGGAAACTTTGACGTATATTTTTTTTCAATGTTATTTTACACTATATTTGTAATGTAAAAATACATATTGTATCCAAAAAAAGGTCTGTGACAGCTTGAATCACCCTGTAAATATCAATATTTTTATTTTGATCATTAAGTATGTATGTTGGCTCCATAGATCATCCAAAAACTTTCAAAAATATTCAAAAGGGATTTTTTGGTGCGCATTTTAATAATTTTGAGATCTTGAACTTCAACTGTATATCGAAAAGTAGCCATGGGATGGAGTTGGGCCCATAAAGACTTTTGATCAGGACATCAAATACTACAACATCTTAAAAATTCAGACAATTTGACGGTGCTCCCGCTTCCATAAGAAAAATGCGTGGTCCTTTACTACAAAAATAAAAGCCATGAAACATTTTTCTCCTATTTTACCAATTCGTACTTTTTAGATTTTTTGTTTTCTATTACAACCTTTTTATTTATGTGTATGGGATGTCCGCGAGTCTATAGCCATCTGCAACATCCCTTATTGGGAAAATTTCACAGAGAGGCAAGATCACCTACCATCCAAAATACATGAATTGTTTTTTTTTTATTTAAAAGGAACCGTACCTTAAAAGACGAAGTAACAATCTGACCAATTCATAAAAACACAAGATTTCCTTTATGTAACGTATTGTGCATTGTAATTAGTAAATGAGACTACTGACTTAGTATTTGTGCTCACACAACGGCGCGCCGCTGTGAAAGGTTAATTAAACAAATGGTTTACCTGTCCGAATGATTAGTAGGGTAAATTTTATACAGGGAAAAAAATAAAATATATACTGAAATAATAATCCATATACTGCAAGGATTTTATTTTCACTTAACAGACGGTCACTCACCTGGGCTAGGTTTAATGTACCTACATAACATAATAGTATATTATACACCAAGGCTGAGAAAAATCTTCTCTGCCGTGGTTTATATACTATTTTTTCCGCTGCTAGAATATTTAGTCATTTATACAATGCTATTTTTTTTTGGGTATATATTTGAAAAAAAATTAATGGAAAAGAAGTAGTTTGTGAAAACAGTTGAATGAGAATATTCAATAAATTAAATTTCGTTTCATTTGACACTAAAGGTGAATTTCCACTCCGCGATTTGCCATCGCACGATTTTTGCGATTTTAATCTGCGCATGCGCGCCGAATTAATGTTTTCTGGACGTATAGTAATTTGGTAGAAAGCTGCGACATCGCAGAAAATTTGACGTTGATCTAAATTATTCGCGATATCGCGAGCATTTTGAGGTTACAAATTTGAAAATGTCCTGCGAAGTTTTCATGGAACTTTAACCAACAAGTTGTCAAAGGTTGTTGGGGACATCCTTAAGTAATTATAATACTTGCTCTGGTCATTCAACCTCATTTCCTTTATTAAGGTGTTATAAGCATCATATTGGCTTCTTCGTTGGAATATGTCCCTTACCCAAAATTTACATTTCCTGTTAGCACTTTTCTTCATTTGGTTTCGAATGTATATTAAAAATACAACATCCTTCTGCCAGTTGATGTACAGAAGGTCATCGTCACAAAGAATGCCAGTAGTATCAATTATTATTATAAAATACGCGTAGAGTACTCAAATTGATGAAAACACGAAAAAAGTTTGACAGGTGTCAAAAACAGAAGAGCTGAAGAATGCACTAAAAAATACTAAAATCCCTAGTTACATTTAGTAACATTATCGCTCATTTCCGCGATTTTATGCAAACGGGTTTTGCGATATCGCAACCTTCGCGCATGTGCAGATTAAAATCGCCAAATCCTGCGATGGCAAATCGCGGGTTTAAATTCACCTTTAGATTTGAAAAAGTATTAAACTGATTTTTAGGTTATTTTTAGAATAGGTATTATTGTATAAATAGCATTAATCAATCAAAATATTTATTATATAATCTTAAACTATTTCAAACATAAATATATTTGATAAAGAATTACTTATCTCGATTTTATTTGATTAGGTCGAAAATTCACTTTAAATAATAGGAATTCAAAAGACTCTGCCTATTTGCTGGAGAATTTTTTTATAATAATTTTTAGGAAACAGTTGCGTATAATTAATTTGAAAGATTTCCTAAAATCGCCTACCTCTGACATCACGTTTAGTCTTTAATTGTTTTTATTATCTACTACTAATAAATAATCAAAAATTATCTACTGGTATTAGAGAAATTTAACTTCTCGACTCGAACATAAAAAAAATAATAAAATTAAAAAAAAAATGAATCCTCGACTACTTCACTGTCTATTACCAAAATTCGCTAATATCTTCGAATTTTTTTTCTTTATATTTTATTGTCTCTGCTACTTTTAATTGATGATTCTTACCCTCCTTTTTCTTAACACAGATTTTAGTTTTATATTTTTTTATAAATAAAATTTTACCTTTTTTTTACTTACTTTTTATTTATTTTCCATAACAGCTTGTCTATAATATTTCTTTACAAATTAATTCCAACTAATTTTAATATTATCTAACAAAATTCTTTCCCCTCTGACAATGAAAATTCATTGACAAACCTCTTTAGATCAATAATTATTCATTTTTTTAACAATTTTTTTTTAACCCACATACTATATTTTTTTACTTTCCCGACTCACCTCCTAGAAGGGAAAGTATTGTGAACGAGCTAAAAAAAAAATTCGAGACAAAAACAGAAATATCCATTTTCGGATCCCCTGAGACGATTAAGACCATTTCCAAATGGAAGTCTGTCTGTCTGTGTGTGTATGTGTGTGTGTGTATTCTTCCACGATAGAGGTCACACGTTTAATCCGATTCAGCTGAAATTTAGTATACGGGTTTGGGTTACCCGTCGGAAGAACCCATTAGTTTTTGTACAACATCTGTCAAACGGAAGTACCACTATCAAAAAATGACAGATGCAATATGTCACGGAATTGGACATGCAATATGTCGTTTGAAAGCCCTTGAAAAACTCTATTCAGAACAGTCAAAATTATTCTCCAATTGTCACCTGTCAAAAATTAAAAAATGTCAAAATTTGAAACTTCAGGATTAAATATCTGAAGAAGTATTAATCCGATTGAGCTGAAATTTGGTATATGGGTGGGTTTGGGCTATCTGTCGGAAGAATCAGTTAGTTTTTGTACGAGATATGTCAAACCGAAGTATCACTATCAAAAAATGACAGATGCAATTTCTCACGGAATTGGACATGCAATATGTCGTTTGAAAGCCCCTGAAAAACTCTATTCAGAACAGTCAAAATTATTTCTCCAACTGTCACCTGTCAAAAATTAAAAAATCTCAAAAGTTGAAACTTTAATTTTAAATATCCGATAAAGTATTCGTGGATACTCGTCGGGAAAGTTTTGGGGCGAGACACAACCGATTTTTTATCTAATACTTAACTTTTATTGACACCACCCAAAATGACAAACAATCCAGCTGGTAATACCTAAAATTATATTCTGCTTTATAGGCTGCGTACCTTTTTACATAATTTAGTAATTTTTTTTAACTTAAAACCTCCGTTTTTTTAACTAATTTGTCTAAACATTCTAGCTTAGGGATGTTTAACGTCTCTGAGCATTATTTTTGACTAAATTAAAAAAATTAGAGATGATCGAATCGTGATTAAATCCCGAAAAAAATGTATTATACGATTATATTTTTGGGGTGAACCCAAACGTTGTAGACTGCATTTAACGGTAAAAGTGGTATTCCAGCATCTTTTTCCCTTGAAAAGTAATTAATCAACTTCAAAATTTCTCATTATACCGGGAAGGCATTTTGACAATGAAAAATTAATTGAGCTGTCAAAAGTAATAAATAACATTTACGTCGATATTAGTTAGGAAATACGTTAATGACGTCATAATTACGTCTCATCTATTTCATGATTGAGAGATCAAGTTGTACAATGTATGACTTAAGGGTAGAGGATGGTTAAACAAACTATATCACGACCAAAACATTAAAATTTTTATGATTTCCAATACATAATACAGTATGTTGAATAATTTATTAAAATTCATACGTCAATAAAATGTTTCACAATCAAAAAGTATTTAATATTTAATATAAAAATAAAATTCCATATTGGCGACAACTCAACTGCAACTTGCGAGTATGACAAAATATAAATTCGGAAGGAAATGCGAAATGCACCATTCCGAATTCGAAACGTAACACGTTGTTTAACTGCAATTTCCTCCCGTCATATTCCGCAATTTCCAATAAACGAAATAAACGATCTCGGCCATTGCATTGAATTAAACCGGTATTAAATAAATAAACTAAATATCTATTTATTATTACGGATATCTGACTTGTTCACTTTACGTAGTTTATTAGCTATGTAATTTTAATCAATCAATGAAAATAATTGTTTTAGTGTATTTTCTGCAAATATATTTATTAATAACTATTAATGGGATGGAAGTCTATGTTAATTTATGTTCTATATATTCAATATTTAACTGCATAATTGCTAACATACAGGGCTTTTTTGTAACTATGGAATCCTTGAACCAAAATTAAAAAACAATTGCAAAAAAATCATTACAATATTTTGTCCACCTTGTAGACATTAGGTTTCAATAAAATTTTTCAGACTAAAGACAAAATAGTATATTATATACCAAGGGACTAAAGTGCATCTTTTAATCATGAGGGGATTAAAAGACACTTTAGTCCTGTGGTAATACGCTATTTTTTACATCGAGGTGCCCAAGGCCCCTTAAAATTCAAATGATTATTTAAATACCATTTTTTTTAAATAGAATTTTTTTTTAATATAAGTTTGTTCTAAAATTTTAGTCGGTTAAAATATGTTTTTGCACAATTTAAAAAACTTATAATTTGATATATAAAGTATACTTTTGAGGGGAATACAAAATTGGAGAGAAACGAGGCGAAATTTTGAAGAGAGGAAATTTAAGACAAAAATAAGTAAAAAGAGGTAATCTAGAAAAGGGGTAATTTCAAAAAAAAGTGATAAAATTTTAGACAAAAGAAGGGAAATTTGACAAAATGAAAAAGAAATGTTTAATTTAAAAAAGAGGAAATTTCAGATTAAATATTGAATAAGTTGAGAGAAACAAGAGTAAATTTTGGAGGAAGAGGGAAAATTTAAGGCAAAACTGTGAACAAAATGAGAAAAAAGGGTAATTTTCGAAAACAGAGGTAATTTTTTTAAAAACGTGAAATTTACTCAAAAAATGTAACAAAATTTGAGAGAAAAGAGTGGAAATTAGATAAAAATGAAAAAATGGGGTACTTTTAATGAGAGAAAAAAGTAATTTTAGGGAAAAAAGATAAGAAATTTGAGGCAAAAAAGTGACAAAAGTTGAGAGACACATAGGGAAATTTTATAGGAAAAGGGAAAATTTAAGGCCAAAATGTGACAAAAATTAGAAAAAAGGGGTAATTTTAGAAAAAATAGGTAGTTTTTTTAAAAAAACGTGTATTTCTGCAAAAAAGTAAGAATTTTTAAAAGAAAAGAAGGGAAATTCGACAAAATAAGAAAAAAGAGGTGATTTAAAAAAAACGTGGTAATGTTCGAGAGAGAAAATTTCAGGACAAAAGTAACAAAATTTGAGACAAAAAGCGGAAAAACCCTAGGAAAAACGAGAGGAAATTTTAAATCAAAAAAGTAACAAAAATGAGAGAGATTGGAGTAATTTCATTAAAAAGTGACAAAATTTGAGACCAAAAAGTGACAAATCTTTAGAGAAACGAGGGTTTTTGAGGAAAAGAGAAAATTTAAATCGAAAAGTAGTAAAAATGAGAAAAAAGATAGCTGCTTTCAATTGTTTTTTATTTGCGGGACTAAAAAATTTTAGTCCCAAGGGAGTAAAAGTGGCAAATGCGGGACTAAAGTACTAGTTTCACTCCCCGCGGTGTAAAAAATAATTTTGTTTACGTATTGGCTTAAGGCAGAAATTGTCTAAATCAATTCAAGTTGAAATATAAGTCTACCTTTTTTTACATTATTTGATAAAAAAAACTTTTTTAAGAAAAATTCGTTTCTTACCTCTCGCCCTTCAGATAAGAGAGGTATAGGAATCATGCTAAAAATTGGGTAGTGAGTTTTCAATGGATAAACACGTTTTAGGGTCCCTAGAATACGATTTTAATATTTTCGCGATGATGTCTGTGTGTTAGTGTGTGTGTGTGTGTAAGTGTGTGTGTGTGTTAGTGTGTGTGTGTGTGTGTGTGTGTGTGTGTGTGTGTGTGTGTGTGTGTGTGTGTTTTGATGGATGTTGTAGTAACGATAACTCAAAAACTACTGAATAAAAAAAATTGAAATTTTGTATACAGGGTTCTGATACCCTAGATTAGATCTGATTATATTTTGGTGCCAATCGCACAACCGGAAGTGGCAGTTGCTATGGGTGATGACGCCATTATTATACAAAACGGCAATAAAGTTTTACACATATATTTTGTATACCTTATAGTTTATTTTCATCTCATTAAAATTTTCGAAACTTTTGCCATTGTTGCCAGATTTACAAAAAAATAATTTTTTTTCATACTTTTTTGTGTCAACCTGTAAATTTTTGATTCAAAAATGGCGAGAGGTCATGTGCTGGCTACATCAGATTTTTCTTTTTTCTTTCTTTAATATAACATGAAAAAATTGATATTTAAAAATTACTGCATCTATGCAACTTGTAGTGCGCAATAGCTGTAACATAATATTATCGTAGGCCACTTTTTTCTCTAAATAAAATCGAAGGGGTTAATTTATATTTCACCTATAAATTAACAAGTTCCCCCATGAATACATTGATAAGTTACAAACTTTGTTATTATTCTCTTAATGTTTATTGACGGGAGTCGTTTTAGGCCTGATGATGGCGAAATTTCGCCAAAACTAGTCGCCCCCATCACCTGCTTTCGTTAAGATAGTCGTTATCTTTATCTAACAGCGGAATCTAATATCTATTTTTATCTCTTGATTTTAAAAGCGAGTTCATGTCCAAGTTTTCATCTTTATCCATTTATCCTATAATGGTGTTCTCCATCTTTGAATAAATATGTATTACTAACTCACATCCATTTGAAATTTGTTTAACCAGTTGGGCAACTTTTTGCATCAACCCTCTTCAGTTGGAAGGACCAGTATCTGATTAACACATCACACATTATTTAACACAAAAGAATCGATTTTTAAGGGTTATTTTCTCACCCATTTATCAAAATATAAATTGGATTTATTGAAATATAAATGGAATTACCATTTTTTAACAATAGCTCTAACTTCATTAAACTTAAATAAACATTATTAACACTTGTTATTAATTTGAAATCTCAGAATGTTATCAATATTAGGGAGCAGTCCTTTGCATTTTAAGTGAAAAGCTCTCGCCAGGAGACAAATTCTCATCAACAATCTACAAGTTAATGTAAAATGATGATCTGTAGACGCATTTTGCGCGCTATAAGAATCTTTTTAAGCGGTGTTGTAACGGATTTTAATTTATGATGGACTATTCTATATTCGGATGCAACTGCGCTCATCGCTCTCTATGAGAATGATATATAGAAAGAGATGAGTGTTTGTTTCAACGGTTTTTTCTGGAAATAATTCTTTTGGTATAGCTGTATCGTTTTACATCACGTAGACAAATTTTTGATGAAATGTGTTGATTTGGAATCTACTCCTAGATTTTAGAACGATAAATAAAAGCAAATATAACGTTTAATTTGAGTTTAATTTCCTTAAACCCACAAAAAGAACGAAAGGACGGATTTTGGTGAAAAGATTTCACCTGTGTAATAAGCATCAGAACCAACAGAACTCACATATCCAAAGAGTATGATATCCCGGTATACGGCGATGCATAAAAATCAAGTTTCCGGTTTCATACCCTTTGGAGATGGGCCTCCTGTCGGTTCTAGTTAGTACTGGCGCTTATTACACAGGTGAAATGTTATTAAATTTTAATTTTTTAGTCAATTAATTTACTTATAATATCTATTTTTTATTGCATTGGCTTAACAATACAGGTTATTTAATTGAATCAAAATAAAACCGATATATTTTCTTTCTCTTTGTGTTACAAAGTGTCTAAAACTTAAGAGAGTCTAGTATTATACGAAACTTTTATATATTTTCTTATAAACGCCAAAAGAATGTTTCCTTTTGAAGCCTTTAAGGCAACTATGACTTTTTATTCTTATCTAGTAGATAAAATTGCGATTAAACATTTGGACGGCTGCCAACGGCAACTTTTACGAAAGTCCGCACTCATATTTTACACTTCGTTCCTGACGTAATTGAACAAACTGAATTATTGACAGAAAAAAGCGCCTATATCTTTATTTCCATCGCAAAATTATGACGCTCTTGTTCCTGTAGTTTTGTCAGACAGTCTCACGTGAAGTTGCTACTTTTTGATATATATACCGACAACATACGTCTTTATACTTTTGTATTGAGTCACGTTTCACAAAAATAAACGAATTCTTTGCTTTATGGTAAAGGTGTACAAAAAATAATAATAAGAATAAAAATAGATACAATTGACTTTTTAAAACGTAAAGGAATCATTATCAAAGATTAGGGATAATAAGCTATAAGAAAGGACGAAGAAAACAGAAAATGAGAGAGAAAGGTGACCTCATCGGTGTTATTCTAAATCCCGAACCTATAACGTAGATAAAACGGAATGAAATAATTTCGGTACTTACGGTGAAGATTATTGAATGAACCGTCTTAAGTGTACGCCTATGTTTCGGTCAAAGAATGATCCGTGATATTTGTTAAACAAAATAATAAATATGTTTCTGTTGCGATGACAGCAACATTAGACTGGTGGACTTGAAGTAATGTTAGTCCTTTTCGGGGATATGTTATTATTATTTAAAAAAAAAATTTTAGGATTTACTATGGACAAAACTGTAGCACTCAAGATATGTTTTTACTCCGATTTAAATGAAAATTTTTTTTTAGATAGAGAAAGATGATTTGAATTGAGAACAGCTGTTGGTTTCGTTCAAATTTGTGTTTTTTTGCATTTTTTCAACGAATTATTGAGAAGTTGCGCTTTCACCATTAATTAAAAAAACTGAATTATCTCAGAAACTAAAAGAGCTAGAGCAGAATGGATACTTTTTTTCTAATCCACGCACCTTGAAACACCCCCATACTATTTATTTTTCAAATCTGAAAAATTTTGAAGATTTTTGAAGGCCATTTTTTTCGGGTCAGATATTTTTTTACTCCGATTTAAATAAAATTTTATTTCTAGATAGAGAATGACGATTCGAATTGAGACCAGCTGTTGGTTTCGTTCAAATTTGTTTTTTTTTTACATTTTTTCAACGAATTATTGAGAAGTAGCGCTTTCACCATTTTAAAAAAAAATCGGTTGTGTCGCCCCAAAACTTTCCCGACAAGTCCAATTTCGTGACATTTCGTGACATTGCATCTATCATTTTTTGATAGTGACACTTCCGTTTGACAGATGTCGTACAAAAATTAATGAGTTCTTCCGACGGGTAACTCAAACCCATATACCAAATTTCAGCTCAATCGGTTTAAACCTGTGGCCTCTATCGTGTAAGAATACACACAGACAGACAGACAGACAGACTTTCATCTGGAAATGGTCTTAAACATTTGAGGGAACCTCAAAATGGATATTTCCATCTTTATCTCGAATTTTTTTTAGCTCGTTCACAATACTTTGCCTTCTCAGAGGTAGATCGGAAAAGTAAAAACTCAAAAAATCTCAAATCGCAAAAAATTTCAAAAATCTCAAAAATAAAAAAATCTCAAAATATTTAAAATACCTCAAAACCACAAAAAATTTCAAAAATCAAAAAATCTTCAAAATATTTTCAAAAAAAATCTCAAAAAATTTTTAGACGGTTCAAAAATATCTCAAAAATCTCCAAAAATTCTTTAAAAATTTAAAAATTCATAAAGAATCTAAAAAAATTTAAATCGTCTAATTTCAAAAAATTTAAAATAGTAAATGTCTCAGAAACTCAAAAATTTGATCAAAAAATCTCCAAGAATTCAAAGAAGTCAAAAAATCTCAAAAGCTCAAAAAACCTTAAAAAATTTCAACAAAAAAATCTGAAAAATCTTAAAAAACCTCAAAAAATCAAAAAATATAAAAAAATTTCAAAAAACCTAAAAACAAACTCAACAAATCTCAAAAACTCTTTAAAAATCTCATAAAATCTCAAAAGATTCAAAGAGTCTTAAAAAACTCGAATGAATTTCAAAAAAATTTCAAAAAATCTTAAAAAATATTAAAAAATCTGAAAAAACCAAAAAATCTTAAAACACTTCAAAACATTCTCAAAAAAATCTATAATTTTTTAAAAAATCTAAAAAGTCAAAGAGAATCTCAAACAATCTCAAAAGATCTCAAAAATCTCAAAAATCTCAAAAATCTCAAAAATCTCAAAAATCTCAAAAATCTCAAAAATCTCAAAAATCTCAAAAATCTCAAAAATCTCAAAAATCTCAAAAATCTCAAAAATCTCAAAAACCTCAAAAATCTCAAAAATCTCAAAAATCTCAAAAATCTCAAAAATCTCAAAAATCTCAAAAATCTCAAAAATCTCAAAAAAACTCAAAAATATCAAAAAACTTGAAAAAACTTAAAAAAACCTCAAAAATAAATTGAAAAAAAAAAATTTGACAAAATTGGAAACGACTAAAAAAATTGAAAAAAATCCACGAATTCTTTTTCAGATATTTAATGTTAAAGTTTCTCAGGGCACCCGAAAATGGATATTTCCGTTTTTATCTCGAAATTTTTTTTTAGCTCGTTCACAATACTTTCCCTTCTCGGAGGTGGGTCGGGAAAGTAAAAAACTGAATTATCTCAGAAATGGCAATAATTGGATAATTTTTTTCTAATCCACGCCCCTTGAAACACCCCCACACCATTTTTTTCGGGTCAGATATTTTTTTACTCCGATTTAAATGAAATTTTATTTATAGATAGAGAAAGACGATTCAAATTGAGAACAGCTGTTGGTTTCGTTCAAATTTGTGTTTTTTTACATTTTTTCAACGAATTATTGAGAAGTTGCGCTTTCACCATTATTTAAAAAAAATGACTTATCTGAGAAACTAAAAGAGCTAGAGCAGAATGGATACTTTTTTTCTAATCCACGCCCCTTGAAACACCTTCACATCAGATTTTTGAAGGCTATAATATGAATTTAATATAAAATCACATTTATACATACCTTATCTTCATCAAACCAATTTTGCCCCCTTTTCTTTGAAATACTTTTTAAATTGTCCACTTGCCTTACAATAAATCTTTATGTGCACACAAAAACGTTTGAATTGTGATGTTTGGTGAGGTTATAAAAATTTTGACACTCACAAATTAACATAACTTCACTAAAATCCCTAAAAAGTGCATTTTATCTGTATATTAGTTACTAACCTGTTACTACACATTTATGAATAGCACAAACTTTAAAGCGTATTTTAAGCTTACAGAGCGTTTTAACTAATACATGTTTAAAACATAAATTAAAATATTTTTATGAATAAGACTGTTAGACTGAAACCAAATCACCCTAAAAAAATAGACACTTTTGAGTTGAAAGTTTAATAAAAATTATGAATTATAGTCAACATAATGAAGATTTTATTTTCTTTCAAGAAAGATTAATTTTTATGCTAAATTATTTTTATAAATGAAACTCTTATATTAATACAGAAAATTTATTTTTGGTTTAAAAAATATGTTTAACCTAAAATGTAATATTTCTAAGCAATTTTACATAATAATTAAATATTTTTCAGACATGTTGGGGTAGCTGCAGTCAGATGTGTGTGTACTAAAAACTTCACTGGACCTACTTGTGAAACCCCTATTGAATCATCTATAGGAAAAGGTAAGCTAAAATTGAGCAAACAAAAAATGAATGATATATCTATTTTTTTAATAAAAAGTAAAGTAGTGTATAACTTGTTTAAGAAAAAAGTCAAGTATAGATTTTTCAGTTTTTATTATCCTTCATTATTTAAGTTATGTTATCTTGCCTGAAATCGTTTTTGGACGGAGCACTCCGTTAATATTAAAGTGTGTTACGTTTTTTGTGCCACCCTGTGTTTTTATTATTCCTTTAATCGGTCTATCTGATTTCTTCTCGAGATGTCTATCTGTGTTAGGTATTATTATAAAATGTCTCTCCCATGTTACTTACTCTCTCTCTCTATTTGACTCTTCAGTCAAACAAATTAACTTATATATCGTCTGTGATGTAAATTGACAATTTTCTTTCTTCCCCTCTTTACATAAGGGTTTTTCCTTTGGACTTCGTTTTTTTCCCTTGGGCTACATTTTTTTCCTTTGGGACTACGTTCTTTTTGGATCAAGCTTGTGTTTCTTGGATATTATTTCCTGGACTACGTTTTCTTTGACTACGTTTTTGGATCAAGCTATCTAAGTTTCCTTTGGTGAAGGAAGATAAGGAATAACCTCAAGAACAAGCCAAGTTTTTTTTAAACAAGAAAAAAAAAATGATCTCTAAAATTTTTATCTTAAAATAAACAAATGTAAGGTTTAATTTGAGTTTAATTTCCTTAAACCCAAAAAATAAAGAAAGCACGGATTTTGAAATATATCATAGTTTTTTTGTCAATTGTTTCTAATTACTTTAAAAAATCAATTAGACTGGCGTCCAAATTTTTAAGGTAGATTTCCATATATGGAATCTACCTATTGTAATCGATTCAATAACGGGACCCAGCACCGGGAATAGGGGCGCTACGCCGATTATGACCTTCTGAATAAGAATTAGTAAAAAAAAAAAATTTATCGGTATGTACCTGTATATATATATATATATGTATGTGTAGACATTCCGTTCCGGCACGATAGAGGTCGCAATTTTTGTCCCATCGACACCAAATTTGGTACAAAAATTCTTTGGGGCAGTAATTCGTTGCGTATGTATTGAAAATGGGCATTCTAACTCTAAGGGGGTGAGAATTGCAGGGGGTTGAAATCTCAAAAAATTTAGATCTCCGCCATTTTTGAAAATATTAAAAAAGACGATTAGACTTTTTTTATTCTCTGATTATTACGAAATTAATTTATCTGAAACTTTTTTTCATATGACCCACGGGGATGGATCTGGAGGGGGTTGAAATTTCAAAAAATTTATATCTCCGCCATTTTCAAAAATATTGAAACAGGTCACAAGACTTTTTTTGTGTTCTAATTATTATAGAACTAATTTGTGTGAAACTTTTTTTTATTTGACCCACGGGGATGGAACTGAAGGGGGTTGAAATTTCAAAAAATTTATATCTCCGCTATTTTCAAAAATATTGAAACAGTTCATAAAACTTTTTTCATGTTCTAATTACTATAAAATTAATTTGTCTGAAACTTTTTTTAATCGGACCTAAGGGGATGGAACTGGAGGTGGTTGAAATTTCAAAAAATTCATATCTCCGCTATTTTTAAAAATATTGAAACAGGTCATTAGACTTTTTTCATGTCCTAATTATTATAAAATTTATTAGTTTGAAACTTTTTTCGATCTGACCATATCGTGGAGTGGGGAAGGATGGTCAAATTTAGACAATAGAAATCTACCTCCCCTGTCGACCCTACCGACAGGAACTTTTTTATTTATTATTCTACTTCTGATATATTTCAAATTCCATTCGTGGAACGAACCCATAATAAAAAGATTTAAGCTTAATCACATTATTTATTTATTATCAATAAAATAAAGTATCGTTACACAAATTTGGCGATCCCAACGTGGGCCACGAATATCTTTTTTTAAGGTTTAAGGAAATATTTAATATTTGTAAAGGTTCTCATTTTGTTTAGAATTTTTAAAGAGACTTTTTTCTTTTCGCCTTATATTTACTTAATTTACAATTTTTTACATTTTATTTTATTCATTCACTGATAAATTTCGATAATTTGCTTGTAACTTTGCTTGACCTTCAACATTTGAAATTGCCTTTAAGTATAAATTTGGCCATCATCAGGCCTACAATACAAATATACACCACTTAGGTCACAATTCGATTAACAATTCGATTAACGAACAGATAAGTGTACTTAAAGTAGAAAATTGAAGAAAATTCAATATGATGGTATGAAAACACGAATCATATTGTAAAATTAATAAAATTTAGTAAAAAAGTAAAAAAATTTTTTGTTGAAAATAACCAATACCCTCTACACTCCCATCTGAAGGACTCACTAAGTTACAATAACATCAAAGTGCATCCTACGATGCACAAAATTAGAGATTACTAAAAAATGTTTACAATAAATTTGTAATTACTACCATGCGGCAGTTATTTGTTAAATGGCGGCTTAAAATGACATTAGACATTGAATTTGACGCAATGGACAGAACGAAACGGGGAGCCGAGTAAGAGGCCACTAGCTGAAAAGTGTAAACCAATACAGAACCAGAATAAAACTTGAAAGAAGAACTAACCTATAAAAGAACGTAACCAAAACATAAATATTAGAAACGCAGATTTAAAAATAAATAATTGTGTGGGATGAAGTTGTTCATTAAGACACATAATATCAGAATTAGAAAGGGCTTTTTTAATTTCAAACATCTCTAATAAACTCAGTCTGGTGCTTTTTATGAAATGATGTAAGAGTGAAATGTTAAAATCACAACGTGAGTGTCTAGATTCCAGAATATGATTAGCAAAAGTCGATGAGGAGTTAACAATGTTAGTATTCCAAAAATTATCAATTTGTTTTTTATGTTCTGCAATCCGAGTTTCTAATCGTCTTCCAGTCTCACCTAGATAAACCGCATTGCAATCTGAACAACAGATACGATAAACACCAGGTTTATGCAACATAGGAACTACATCTTTGGAATTTATTAGGATGCTAGCTAAGAAAAGGATGGTTTAAAAGTGATGCGAATGTCAGATCTGCGGAAGATGTTCGCTATATGATACGAAACGGGGCCTAAAAAAGGAATGGAACCAAGATAATCTATTTGAGAGGTACTAACTGATATATGGAATGTTAATTTATGTCTGATAAAGAATTTAAAATAAATTTTTTGTATTAAATCAATGGGGAAATTATTAGTTATAGCTAGCTGTTTGATAACGTTAATTTCTTTAATAAAGGATGAATGAGAGAGAGGTAATGAGAAAGCTCTGTGAAAAAATGAGTTAAAAGCGGCAATTTTATGATTGTACGGGTGATTAGAATAAAAGTCTATTAGAGTGTCAGTAGTAGTAGGTTTTCTATAGACTTCGAAGCTTAAATAAGAAGTAGACGGGATTTTAAATATTAAAATGTCTAAAAAGGGTAATTTAAAATCTGATTCAAATTCGATAGTGAATTTGACTCTATTGTGAAGAGTGTTAATAAACTTAAGAAAATTATCAATATTCTCTTTCGAAGATTGTTCTAGATTGTTCATGAAGACTTCAGCTAAAAAAGGGGAGAGATTAGAGCCCATAGCTAATTCAGAAATTTGTTTATAGAAGTTATTGTTAAATTTGAAAAAATTTTGGTCTAAAGCGATACCTAATAAGGAACAAAGATCTAAAGTAGTATGTGTATCAATATTATTTTGAAATAAAAGATTCCTAACTAAGGAAATACATTCTTGTGGGGATATACTATTGAATAAATTGGACACATCTAGAGAAAAGAGTATAGAATTCGGAGGGATTTTGATATTGGAAATTTTATTGGTAAGATCAACTGAGTTCTTAATGGAATAAGTATTAACGAAACCAGTAGTTTCTCTTAGAACAGAATTAAGAAAGGAAGATAACTTAGAAACGGGTGAATTACAAAATTTGACTGCTGGTCGGATTGGAATGTAAACTTTATGGATTTTCGGAAGTCCATTATAACAAGGGAGTTAAGGGATTCATAGGAACAAAGAGAGAATTAAAGAGAGAAATCGTATTGGAGTAGTTTTTTAAGAGAGGTTTAAGTTTACGATGAAATATTACCGTAGGATCTTTATTAATTAAAATGAACGAGGGGTCATCATTTAAGAAAGTAACTACTTTGTTAACGTAGTCCAAATTATCCAGTATAACTATGCAATTGCCTTTATCAGCTTTCGTGATGATTAAATCATCTAATAGAATTTTTTGTTTAAGTTTAGTAACTTCAGAAGTAGAAATTTTATCGGAGTTAAGAGAAAATGGGGGTGAACGGAAACGAGAATTAAATTCATGAAGAGTGTGACTAAACTCAGCTCTAATAGGTTCTTTATTCACTATATTAGATCTAGAAAGGATATTTTCAATTTCTATAGAAGTAAATTGTAATTTTTTTGAAATATTATTGTTATAAGAGTTGTATTTGAGGCCTTTGTTGAGAATGTTTAATTGAGAATTATTGAAGCATTACTAAGATTAAGCACTCTATCGTGAAAAGGAAAATCTGAGAATTTCAATTTATTATCACGTTGACGGGAAGAATTGCCTAACCTAACTTAACCTATTTAATTTTGATTTTAAACGGTAGAAAATGTCATTGCCAGAGTCTGTTACCCAGTCCCTCGTGTCCCTATCCAAAACATCAAATTCAATGTGATTGAGTTGATTTGAAAGTAAAAAATATAAAAATTTCGTTCTTCATTATTAGTCAGCTGAGCTTCGTCTTTTTACCACCCCTTATTGTTAAATAATTATCTTCATCTTTTAAGACGTAATGTATTACGTTATATCTTGATGTTTGGATGTACGCAATCCAAACAACCTTTTTATCGACTGACAAAGTTGTTGCTATTTATCTTATCTTATCATTATTTATAATAATAATTCAGTTTGAGTATTTAATTATACTCAGTTTATCTTATTAAGAAGAGAATAATTTGTAAATATTTCCCTTATCGCCATTTTGTTTTCGCATTAATTATATATATAAATATGAGAGCGCGTCTGTGGCATTTTTTTAACGTATTTTTAGTAAAACTGATACGACTTTTTTCTTTAGATAAATTTGAAAAAGTAGCACAGCCGCGTTCTTCTCATAATTTGTTTTAAATATAAAAAACGCTCATTTTTAGTTGCTATATTAGGCGAGATCTCGCCCAAAAACGAACAATTATGTTTTATGGCGCTCTACTCTGTTCTGCGCAGAAAAAATTGGGCTTGAGGGTAGGATTATTTAACATTAACCGGAAAATACTAAAAAAAAACAATTTTTACACCCAATTTATTAGAATACAAGAACATTTTCCTTGCGTAATTCTCCAACCAGTAAACACAAAAGTCACGTGATGTGTGGGCATCTTAATATAGTAATTATTATTAGTACTATTCAATTTAAAAATGAGCAAAAAAAAAATTAACAAAATCCAGCATAATATTATCCACATTGCTAGTTTCTCTCTCTTTTCTTAATTAAATTTTATGAATTTAACCTAATAGATTATAATATTTTCCATATTGTGATCAATATAAACAAAATTCAATCTCGTATTATATTTTTTAATTAACTATCAAGGCAATATAGAAAAACTTTCGCAATATTAACTTCTAAAGTTAGAACAAATTATTAACGTTAACTTTAAAGTTCAATTCCGAATTATTCACTTTTTTTCTTTAAAAATGCACTTACGGAAAACGCTTTCGTAACAAATCTTTTATTACTCTTTAAATTACTTTTTAATAAGTGCTTTGAATAAAGTTTCACGGCACAGAGAACTGTTTCTAAAGCGTCGCCGTCAGTAAATAAAACTCGCTCTGGACTGCAAACTCTTTTTATGTATTTATTAGCAAAAAAGGAAGAATTATATTATATAATGAACAAAACAAGAAGATTTCTTTGATTTGCATCTAAGTAATAATTTTTTTTAATCTCACACTAAAGGGACCTTAATATAGTTCTTTTCACCGTTTTTGAGCCGTTCACAAGATTTTGTTATTAATATTTATATTTAAATAATTATACGTATGTTCTTTCTTTATTTGTAGTTGATTACCAGTGTCGTAGTTTCCTTGATTTTTTCATCATATACCTATTAAGATGGTTTGTTCTAATGCATGTCTTCAATTCCGTCTGGATTAACCTTTCCAGATTGGAGTCATAAAATAATCCTTTTATTACATTTGTTATTTGTTTATACTGTCACCGCAGTTGGAGCGTGCTTAGTACGAATTTTTTACATCTTAAATTAAACTTCGTAAATATTGTCAAATAAGTTTGTCTAATTCCCTCTCCCGTAAAATTTCTATTGCCCATTGTAAAGTATAACAGCGTTATGCTCCCTATTAAGGGAAAAATGTCAATTTTTTCAATCTATAATCATATGCTAAGTCAGTTTGTTGTTTTGTAATTTTATTTTCTTAGTTTTATCTTTTTAGGCCTGAAGATGGCTAAGTAGCCGAAACTAGTTACGATTTATTAAAGTTGTGACGCTAAACTGATTTTAGTTTTAGTACACTGAATATAATGCGGTTCGATAAGTTTTGATTTTATTTATTTATGTGATCTTATCAGGGGTAATCAAAAAGATGCCCTTTACAAACCAGCATGCGCGGCAGGAGCATTAGGTCGTTGGTAAGGAGTGAATTTTCAAAGTTAATCTTTTTTAAAGGGTTGCCAGGCGCCACTTAATTTTAGTAGCAAAAATCAAGAAAAATCACAAGAACTGTAACTTATGATGTTGTACAGTTTAGTAAAAAAATTATTACTATAGATAAAATTAAATATTTGAATTTAGAATGATTTATCCTGAAAGTAAAAAAATTAAACAAAGCAAATTTCAAAAAATCAATTTATTCCTGGTTGGTTTTTTTTTTTTGAAATATAAAAAAGAATTCACAGTTTGTAACAAAAAATCAGGAACATAAAAGATGCCACATGCCACATAATGATTATTTTGTGGTCTAAGAAAATCACAATATTTTGTTTCGAGTGATTTTTGAGTCGCAATAACAGAATTTACACAAAGTAATTTTGTACATCAAGATGTTACTTAAAAAACTAAAACTCGTCTCACAATGAGAACTTACCCCAAAAAATTATATTGACAAAATAATGTTAAATTACCTGACAAAATTAGGTATACTTAAATAACATGATAAACGAAATTAAACCAGGATAATCATAATCAAAAAAAATAAAAAAATATGTTTTTATCAAATATGTATCATTTAACGTTTAAATTTTTAATGACAGTCCGAAAAAAATAAACAGAAAAAAATATGTAGGATTTTTTACATCTACCTTGTACTAAACTTCTTACGCTGAATCAGATGTCGGTGAATTGGGATCTGGTTCTCTTACACAAAATTGCCAGGAGTTCCAATTCGATATTGTAGTATTTTCTTCAGCGGAGGTCAAGGAAGCAAACGGGAGAAAAATACCCTCGGGCGGTGCATAGCCAAAATACACCACAGCAGTACTTCTAGCTCCCACTTACAAAAAGGGTTTTGTAACCACCTGCATCACACAGCAAACAAAAAAACCAAAATCTCTTAGTTCACTGAATTCTCGAATGTCGAGTAGAAATATTCTTCAACAACTGAAGAATCTCGAAGATCAATTAGAAATGTTCTTCACGAACGAAAAATACCATAAAAGTGTATGCCTATCAGGCATGGCTTGAAAGTTACCCAAAAAATAAGCGTGCCTTAGGAGGCCATGTCAAATCTATAAAGAAAAGACAACCTTATGAGAATTTACATTAAAATTAAAAAAAACAAAATAGCTTACCCTTAATTATAAAGAAGCCCTCGATAAGACATTAAAACGGTATACACTAACACGTGTAAAATACAAAATTTCGTTCACAAGTGATACGAAGGACCATTGCTTTCGCCGGTCAGAATAGGAAAGGCTCCAATCTCGTCTTAAAACAAAATGGAGGCCTCATTAACGATATCAGCAAGGTAGCATATCGACAAATTAAAAATATCAAAATAGCTAAAATCTATACAACCCACTAGGCCACTATGTGTAATATGGGTTGCCTACAGTCAAGTACTATAAACGACTATTCAGAGCATGTCTAGCGTAACCGAAGCAGTTTACTACTTAAAAATTGTTTTGAGTTATGATATACCTTGAAATTAAAAAAAACTTTTTAATTAGGCTCATGAGGTAATTCGTTTATCATGTTGCGAAATACATACAAAAGAAAAATATTTACAAATGGCTTTTTATACTTAAATTATGAGAGAGATGTAAAAACATAAAACCTTATGCTACACGATGTCCTATTTGATGTAAAAATCGTAGACAAAAATAATGTCGAGGCTGCAAAGGCCTTCGGTCGTTGCGGGTCACTTTGGCGCCTTAGTCCAGGTTTCGGATTGCCTCTGCCGCCACCTTCCGTTTAGAGTGTGAAGGCCACTGCACGGGCAGGGTCAGTGGAGAAAGAAAATACTCCAGGGGTCGTTATGGTATCGACCAAAATCACTGGCGGCCAGAAGGACGGTATTTACTTGCCCTGCTGGGTTTGAGTACCTGGGTATTAGCTGCTGGGATGTTAAAACTCAAAACAAATATTAATAAACATAACTTTTATTTGTTACCAAAATCCGGCGGAGAAAAGGTGTGTAACGGACGATACAGACACGATTGGCGTGGTGTAGTCGGACTGACGGTTCTAGACTCCAAATGTAACTGAAGTTGGCTTCAACTTGACCTGTCTCTAAAGGTCGACGGACTGCACTGCTGCTCCAATTGGGGCGGCCACAGCAAGTCGGACGTCTGGCTAGCTCTGCAGCTGCCGACAACGGTTTGAATTGCCCTATTCGATACGAACTTCGGCGTCTAAGAAGCAGAGCCGAGAGTGTCTCCATCTGCCTGGCGATGGTTCAACTGGTACCACTGGCCTTTTATTCACAATTTTAAGTTAATTTTACTCCAGTGCCGTGCGCGATTTAATTTATATATTTTAAATAATAAGGAAAAAAGTAACTTTGTTAGAAGGCATAGAGAGAAAAATAGGTCCATTTTCATGTTACAAAGTCTACTAATTAAATCTGATATGAACCCACGATATACCAGATAACTATTTTCCTAGACCACATTGGCCGAATGAACCCAATTTTGACCAAAGACAAGACCAAGTAGACCTACGACCTTTCCTTAAACGAGATCGTATGACACTAGCCAACAAATCTTGTTTAAAAAATTACAGAGGTTGTTTGGATCCATATTCTTTGCTTTAGAATAATATCAAAATACTTTTCTTTATTTCTGGATGATTTTGGATTACCTGGTAATTTAGAATCCTGATAGTGCCTTCCTGAGGGACAATGATCAAAGCTGCTTTACATGTTGATTCAGTATTACGCTACAGGTTGTTGTTAGATCTGTCAAAAATATTAATATTATTATTAATGGGTAATTTTAAGCCACCTCATATGGTTTTACCTTTATTTTGCCTTCCAGAATGGTGGTGACAAATTCTGCCTTATAAGTTCCAGGTAAGTTACCCCTTGGATATTTTGCCCATTCCTTCATATTTACCTCTTCACCACACAACCATTGTAGGCTAAGATCCTCTAAATTACTCCTTTTGATGAATGCTACTATGTTGGACTTATTTTTAATCCATCATGTTCCATCCAGAGCGTAACTGCATTTAGTGACATCTACAGGCATAATGATACTGACATTACTAATACGTATGGTAACATTTAGTTATTTTATTGAAAACTTAAATGTATATAATCTTGCCCCATGACCATGCCTATTATAGAGTTTGTTTAACCATCCTCTGCCGTTACGTCATACATTGTCCAACCTGATCTCTCAATCATGAAATGGATAAGACGGAATTATGACGTTATTAACGTATTTCTTAACTAATTTCGACGTAAATATTATTTATTACTTTTGAAAGTTTAATTTTGAAATTGATCAATTACTTTTCAAAAGAAAGAAATGCTGGAATACCATTTTTACCGTTAAATGCAGTCTACAACGTTTGGGTTCACCCCAAAAATATAATCGTATAATACATTTTTAATATATATTATATAATTCGCTATTTAATCACGATTTGATCATCCGTAATTTTTTTAATCTAGTCAAAAAACTTGCTCAGGGTCGTTAAACATCCCTAAGCTAGAAATTTGAAACAAATCAGTTAAAAAAACGGAGCTTTCATGTTAAAAAATATTAAATTATATAAAAAGGTACGCAACGCATAAAGCAAAACATAATTTAAACGTAAAACAGCAGAATACCTTAACAAATTCTACCTGTAATATTTGTTTTGCAACTTAAATTTGCTTTTCTCACATTTTCGTTGTATGTATTAAAAAATAAAAATTTATATTAAATTCCAGGACTGGACGAAAAAACTTTATTAGGCCGTTTTAATTGGTTAGAAAGATATAATGAGGTTGTGACTGGCTTTTTACTTTTTAATAAAAACTCTTGAAAACTTTTATCGTTTTGAGTTTTGAAGTTTCATAAACGACAGAAAATACAATTTTCTCCCAGTTTGGTCGATTGTTTTTCTTTTATTTAAGTCCAAGAGGACGTTACAAAGAAAACACCAAAACTAATAAATCCACAAGTACTCCTTTTCCTTCTACATTCTACTTCCTCGCAATCATATAACTTTTGTGAAACTTAAATAGCGGACAACCGTTTGAGCTTCTAAGCTTTTTGCGGTAGAATTATTTTTTGGTAAATAGGCGACAAATGAAAAACGTTTATTAAAGTTTTAAATATACCGGACGACGGTCTATTTTTTTTCGATTTATTATTATTTCATAATTTACTTTTTTTTAATCTGGGGGAAATGGGAAAATAAATTCACACCTTGCACATCATCATAATTAAGGGCCGTTTGCACCAACGATTCTTAAGTTGTGATCTTAACTAAGTTAAACTTAGAGGTAAGACGTTTTTAAAATTTAAGTTGTTTGCACCAAACAGTATGACTGGAATCTTAACTAAGCACAGAATAACTTTTTATATTGTGTCTAAACGGGACTTTTTTTAGAGATATTTACTTCTATTAGTTGGTATCTGCAAAGCGCACTAGCCTGACATAACCTTAGATATTTCAGACATTTTCACATAACAATCTGTGCGGTATTTGTTTTCTATCAAGTATATGCGTACGTTTCATCTAAAATAGGATTATACGGAAGAAAACAGTAAGTTCTATTTTTAATAATAATACACATTTATTCATACCAAATGAGGACTATCGGCCGTAGTCTTCTTTATTCTTACACCATTTGCAAGTATATTGTACAAAAATTTTTTTTACAAAAATGATTTAGTCTTTTTCTTTCTCACCTGCCTGATATATTTTTGTTTATATAGGTGCGAATTTTGTCGAAGGAGATGGTGGTAACAGAAAAATAAGGCGAAATAGAGCAGCAAATTTTACTCCTGACGAGAAGGCCACTTTACTAAGCATTGTACATACCTACAAAACTATAATAGAAAACAAAGTAACAGATGCTGTCAGCAGCAGGAATAATGAAGAAGCATGGTATACTTTAGCGTCCTTTTCTCCTAAAATTGCAATTATATTTAAAATATACCAACTCATTAAATATTTGCACCTGGTGACTGTAATTTTATGTGCGTACCATCAATTGTACCTATTACTCTGGGGAAACTGGCAATCATGCTAAATTCTCTCTATTTTTCTGCTGTGGTTAGCATTTCAATATATTGAGAAGCTAGCAAATTTTCCAATTGAAAGAATATGTTCTGTTGCATAAAATTGCAAAGCTGCCAACAATTTGATTTATAGGCGTCACATTATTATTTCTGAAATAAATCACATAATATATGTTTCTTTACACCCATATTATTACGTAGTAATAATGTTCAAATCTTTTTACCAGTCTGATGTATGTTCTAGAAAATGCTCTATTTGCAAGAGCAAGCCAACAACGCTCTCTTTCGTTAAATGAAAAAATCGGCTGTGTCACCCCAGGACTTTCCCGGCTCGACCGTAGAGAATATGTTATTTATTATTATTATTTTAATTACAAAATACTAAGCATTACATTGATTTATGAAACACATTAAAAATAGCGAGCTGATGGAGAATTAATATTTCAATGTTGATAATGACATACGCTGCGCATGCGCACGTTATATATCATACTGCTACAATTAGGATCTCCTAAAATCATGTGTGAAAACTATTGGGAATTCGGGAAAAATTTTCATACAATAGTTGTAGGGAATTTTAAATGTGTATTTTTCTCGCCATCTAGCGGCGAAACTATGAGGAATTCGATAAAAGTTAAACATAAAAGTTAAAGAAAATTTGATGCTGTACAACTTTGCACAAGAAAATTTTGCACTAAATACATTATTTGTCCTCAAAATCAAGAAAAAGTAGAGAAAACATACATGCACATTTTTTACGCGCCCTCTAGTGGCGCAACTATTGGAGATTTTAGAAAAAGTTTGAGACAAAAGTTATAGAGAATTTTATGCTCTAAAACTTTGTACTACAAAATTTTGCACTAAAGTATATTGTTTGTCCTCAAAATCAAGAAAAACTAGAGAAAACCTACATGCACATTTTTTAAGCGCCCTCTAGTGGCGAAACTATTAGAAATTCTGGAAAAAGTTTAAAACAAAAGTTATAGAGAATTTTATTCTCTAAAACTTTGTACTACAACATTTTGCACTAAAATTTATTGTTTGTCCTCAAAATCAAGAAAAACTATAGAAAACATACATGCACATTTTTTACGCGACCTCTAGTGGCGCAACTATTGGAAATTTTGGAAAAGGCTTAAGACAAAAATTGTAGGTAATTTTATGCTCTAAAACTTTGTACTACAACATTTTGCACTAAAATGTATTGTTTGTCCTTAAAATTTAAATAAAGCAAAAAATTGTTACATGTATATTTAACCAATGTCGGTCTTGATGACCCTCCACTGTACCAATTTAAACCAAAAACTAATGGTCGCATTCTAGGCACACACCAAATATCAGCTTGATTGGTCAAACGGTTCGGCAGTTATCGTGGAAGATTACACACAGACACACAGACAGACCATACGCTGGAAATGGTCTCAATCTTCTTGGGGGACCTCAAAATGGATATTTCCATCGATATCTCGATTTTTTTTTTGCTCGTTCACCTTACTTTCTCTTTGATGGGTCCGGGAAAGTAAAAATGTATAAAAATCAAACTCTCCCATGGTATTCAAGTGCTGGGTTGGCAAATTTATACGTCGTGGTACTCGATGCAGTAATATTAAAATATTTCTAGATCATCCTCTAGAACATCATTTTCATAAATATCTAACAAATCCATTTCATACTGTTATGATTCTTTATCCGACAGCCAGTTTTGATTAAAAGAGGTTATAAATGCATTCTTAAATATTTAAGCTAGCAAAAGTGACGGCTTAAGATTTAGGAATACTTGGGCACAGACTTCCCTTTACTCTAAATTGTACCTTAAATGTCTTAAGTGACAGTTGTTCTTTTGCACCAACTTGAAAGTGTCCCTTAAAGTATCAAAAGTTGCACTTAAACTAAGCCGCAGATTCTCTTCGGCTTATGAATTTAAGGTACAAAATCAAACCTCAAAATTACGTTATTTGTTTCTTTCGACGTGTGTTTTTAATACCTAATTTTGTAAACAAAGCTGTTAGTACAAAATGAATTTTAATGTGAAAGAGAATGTGATTTGGAAATATTTGGAATATTAAATGTTGGGTTTCTCGATAAGCTGAGACTACACACACGTTAACCTGTGAATAATTTTAGAAATTACCCACACGTTAAAACATTAAACTTGGTTATCTGACCTTAAAAGAAATATTTATTTTATTAACGAAGTCTTGGCTATCTAAATCTAGCCTGTGTTCAAAAAAAAATAAAAGGCTATTGTGGGATTTCATACCCGGGCCCACTGCACCACTAGCGGGCACTATGTCACGCGGCTACTAGAGCTCATGCTTAAATATGTTCAAACTTATTATTTAAGCGAATCACGTATCACGTGTGGTTAATTTCTAAAATTATCCACAGGTTAACAGTATTCTCCATATTCATTTTATATTGTAACTTCACAATAAACACGGAATGACAATGAATACAAATACAGTGTGTACAAAAAGTAACGTAACTTGTTAATAATTCGTTGATTTTGATGTTTACAAAAAAAGATTTAAATAAAAGTTTTAGGCAATTTAACGAATCAAAAATTGATTCTTACTGATATTTATTTCCTAAAACTTTTATTTATATATTTCTTTTGTAAACATCAAAAAACGAATTATTAACAAGTTACGTTATTTTTTGTACACACTGTGTAATATATTTATTACATCGACGCTACTGAACTAAACGTTCTTGTGATCATAGGTTTAGGTTGTTATTTTACATGTCATGTAGTTGTCACATTACAAATTGTATATCGTGAATTCTATTGAATAAAGTTCAGTTATATTGTTTAATATCTCTGTTCACAACAGTTTATTCAATAGAATTCACGATATACAATTTGTAATGTGACAACTACATGACATGTAAAATAACAACCTAAACCTATGATCACAAGAACGTTTAGTTCAGTAGCGTCGATGTAATAAATATCTTACATTTTCCCCTCCTTTGTTTGAATGACATAATCTTGTAGATGATTTGGCATACGTCGTTCTCTGGTCGATTTTCTTATTTCAGTTAGTGGGACTTCAGTACTAGCGGGTTTAAAATTTGTCGGCGGTAGCTGCATGCCAGGATAGTCTAATGTACTCGGAGATTGTATGTCACTGATAGTAGTTTCTGGGCGATTGGAAGTTTCTAGTTGATTTTGACACACTGTAGATTAAAATATGGCACTAATGACAGTCATGATGGATAGAAAGCTAAATTTCTGTCAAAAAGCATCAAGCCAGTGGCTTTGAAACAATAATCTCAACCTTTGTTAAGCCTAACATTTATTTAAATGGTGCAGTTAAATTCAGTTTTAAGGATAACTTAAATTAAAGTACAACTTACATAAGTGTGTGTTTTATGGAGAGTCTGTGCACATGGCAGTAAGTAATTTAAGAAAGGCTTAAATGTTTCTTGCAACAGATTTATGAAAACTTAATGATTTAAGTTCGTCTTAAAATTTAAGTATCGTTGGTGCAAACGGCCCTAAATGAGTTTTATTTTCTATTATTTATGAAACAAAAGCAAAAATATTATCACATTCACATTCCCAACGTTCGTCCATTAAACACATTAAACTATTCGTCAGCTGGTCCCTCGAGTTCTTCGTAGGACCTATGTAGTTGATCGGCGTCATCGTAGTTGTAATTGGTCGATTGGTCGTCATCATCATCGTCGTCTCTGTCAACTAGTCCATCGTCGAGCTCTTCATAGAGCGGCACATACAGTCAATCAGCGTTGTCATCATCATCATTATCATCGCTGTATCCGTCGTCGAGTTCTTCATAGAGGGGTCCTCCATACATTCGAGGTCGATCAGCGTTGTAACTATCGGAGTAGTCGTCATCGCTGTCAACTGGGCTGTCCAGCTCTTCATAAGACCCATACAGGTCTTCAAAGTAGTCTTCTTCTTCTTCTTTTTCTTTTTCTTTTTCAACGACTCTGTCGTCACACTCCATTGCATCTTTGTAAAACTGCAATAAGCCGTAGTGTTGGCCAGCGAGCCATCGTTGCTGCTCGACATACCACAACTTTCTTGTGCTATCTTGAAAACTTCTTAACTCATGTTTTATTACTACATTATGAACACCCATTTCACCCAATTATTGATACAACACCAAGTTCTACGACGCTTTTATACACAAATATGAATTGATAAGCACCCACAAGTATCGACGATTGTCATCATTACAACGCGCGTAACCTTTTTTAACCTTGACTTTAACCCATGAAAAAAGCACCCACGCTGTGACGTCACTGGTTACGATCCAACGCCCACACAGACATAATCCCTTATCTAAACCAGATGGAGTAGGAACGGTATAGAATAACTACTAATCTCGATCAACTGTCTGTTATGTGTCGACTAGTAAGTGTTCCGAACCTCCCATTTCTTACTGTTACTTAAAATTAATTACTTCAATGCACCTACTCGGATCTTGTGTAAGCTATTCATGCTCTAACTTTTCACGGAGAGAGAGGGTACCACTAGACGAAACGGCATTCAATCATTAGTTAAAAATCAGTTAACGAAGCAGCCTCGACTAGTGATGTAAACTTTCGTTACTTTTGAATACTTGTACCGATTCGTTACTATTAATATTAATACTTAATTTACCTCGTTACTTTCGGTACTTTTACTTTTAAGTACACTGATTACTCTTTTATTAATTTTTTTGAAATAAAATAAATTAATGTTTTTGAATACTGCATTGTATTTACCTTTTGACCTGTCGGGTAGAAAATGGTAAAAAATTTAATATTTGAACATATTCTCTACTAAAAAAAATCGAGCATGACTCCGGGACCAATATCTGACATGCGGCATATCTACTTGGAACATTCCGGCATTCCTATATAACATTTATTAAGTTTATTCGCTTTTGTAATATCCGAAATGTAGAAATTCATATAATACAAATTAGAGTTTATTACATTTACAAATGTATGTTATTATTGTTGTAAATTTATTTTTCGCGTTTCTATTTGATTTAGCGATTTAATTAGAATTGAAATCCTAAATCAAATATTTTTCTTGAATTCGTGTTTTTCTTTTCAGAATGTACTTCATGCAGATCGTCTTGTCCTCTAGAGGATCGGCTACAAACTCAGTGCAAATGTTTTGACAAACTTAAAGTCAATACGTCCAATACTTCGCCCGGAGGTGAGTTCAATTCTTACATTTCATTTCAATGGAAGTTTGTTTTTCTCGAAACTAAGTTTCAAGTTTAAAGAGAATTTAGATAATTTTAATTGAATATTATGTTGGATAACATTTATTCCGGTTACTTAATAGCAAACAAAAATCAGTTTCAACAAAATAAACAATAAGAATTTTTAATATAAATCAATATTTTTGGTAATGTCACTTTTTTTAATCAAGAAAATTGGATACAGATCTCACTGACAGGTCTATGCTTTTATCTAAAAATTAAATTTAATACATGTATTGCATAAAGAGCTTTACACGTCCTCACGGAAATCATAATTTTATCGTTTGAGGATAAATATAAATATTCAGTATTTTTTTTTAGTATATTAAACGTCCTTTATATCATTTAAAATGTAGTTTTTATTTAATAGACCATGAAAGGTTGATATATGGACTTATTCATCAAGTATCGCTCTCAGCTAAAACTCATAAATACGTTAAGAGCGATAAATCATGCTCATAAAAAGGTTCATACTCAAGTATGGAGAAAATTGTCCCTACCTGGGGCGAATATCCTGCCGAAATGCAAAATCGATGGCGAAAAAGCTTTTTACTATCTTCCAAAATACACATAATGAAATTCATATGAAACGGATATTTGCTTTCAATTTCAGCCATATTAAGCATTCAATTTCCCATCCTTTATATTTTTTGAAATTTGATACTGTTTGTGACAGTAATGGAAACGAAAATTTAGACCTTTTTTTCGGTGACTTAAAAGAGCACAAGGGGGTAATTAAGCATTTTTTTTTAATATACAGGGTAACTCATATATCAATTGTAATTAAAAAAATAAATAAATATAACAAAATACATAGTAGATGTTTGATATGTGTAAAAACATGTTTATTAGTTTAGTTTAATTTTAAAATAAAGTTACTAAATAGCAAAACTTGATGCTGGATCTATTAAATTTCCGAGTGGAAAAAAATGTTTAGGAAATCAATATTTTAATATAACTTGAAATTCACTCATAAGGGGATGAAGTATAGAAAGAGTATTATTATTTTCAATATTATAAAAATTGACATTTACTGAACATAATTTAATTGTATTATTTTCAGATCGTAACGGATTCACGACTACCATGCATCTATCGAATTTACCAATTCTTAAAGAAGAAGAATTGAAACAGTATCTAAAGCAACAGGTAAAATATTTGAATTTTTCTTTACCTATTTATCCAAAATACAATATCGTTTGTCCTACAAAAATCAAACCAATAAGAACAGAGATAGGCGCTAGTGCTATTTTAACACAGCTACTGCTCATGATTTTTGTTTATGTATGTAATGTGCGTCATGTTAAAATTTGATCAATAGCAACAGAGATAAATGGTCAATACAGTTTAAATCCTTGTTAAGCGCAATTGCTTCGTGCACCGTATCTCAGAAAAAGGGAAAATTTCTCCTGTGAAACCCCCACCATAGTTTTTTAAGCGACCGAGGCGATTTACATAAATATTTTATTTAATAACGCTTCAACCCCGGTGTTTTGTGTTGACTTTTAAAATACGGACTCAAGAAATTTTCAAGCCCTGTATTACAGAGATTATTTTTAGTGCGGTTAGTTTCGCAGCGTTATTTGTGGATTTTTTAAAAAATTCCTTTTTTTTGATAAGTATGGGGCCAAAGAAAACGATATTTTCTTAAGAATGAAAAGAAGAATATGAATGACGAATAAAAATCGAACAACAATTTTTCATTTTTGTATAGCATACTGTATACAACTTGCAATAATTTTCATTTTTAGGACATACTGTATACATTTTACAAATTTTTTTTGGGATATACTGTAGGTATAATATTATATACCTACTATTTAGAAAATATATTCATATAAAACTCACTGCAGCCTCGTGGGCTTATTGCGTTATCTCCCGTTTCTTTGTCTACTACACCCAGTCCATCAACCTTGTTCCCTGTACAAGTTTATACAGGTTCTTTAATGGCTGTTTGTAGTAGTCTTCTGGATCCATTTTTGGTTTTCCATATATTCTTTGCCTTCTGTGATCCATCGCCTCACAGTTGCATAATATGTGGAGTGCATTCTCGGTCCCTTTATTGCATTGTCTGCATTTAAGGTCGCCGTTATATAACCCCATTTTGTTTAGATGCTCTCTAGTGGGAAGGTGTCCCGTGAGGAGCCCTGTGGTAATTCGTATTTGATTCCTACTCATTGAAAGCAGTTCTTCAGTTACGTTCTTTGACTGTTCTTTTATAAACTTTTTCCCGTATAGAAGTCCGGGTACATTATCCCAGTACAATTTGTGTTTTTGCTTGACCCAGTCTTTTATATGGTTCCTAAACGTATGTTTTGGTACTCCCGTCGCTGGTTCTGGACCAATTAATGGGGTGGACGACCCGCTTCTTGCGAGCTCGTCAGCCCTTTCGTTTTCAGCGATACCTTTGTGACCTGGTACCCACGATAAAGTTACTTTATTGTTGGTCGCCAGTTCCCTAAGTTCTTCGCCACATTCCCATACCAGTCTAGATGTCACCTTTGGGCTCCTTATGGCCTTAAGGACTGCTTGACTGTCTGAGTAGATTATGATTCTTTTCCCATCGTGGGCTCTCATATTACTATTTCTCGCACATTCGAGTATTGCATAGACCTCTGCCTGGAATACAGAGGTATATTTTCCTAGAGAGAAACTCTCTTGGTACTTATTCTGTTCGCAGTATATACCAGCTCCAGTTCCCCCTTCAGTTTTTGACCCGTCTGTGTACCAGGTAATTCCGTTAGGGTTTGTACTGAAATCTGTGCTTATATTCAACTCATTCCGATTCTTAATTATTATTCTCAGATCTTTGTTGTTTGTTTGTTGTTTTTATGTTCCCCGCTATTCCCAAGCAGGCAAGTCTTTGTATCTTGCCCAATTGGGAGACAGCGGTCCGTTGTTTTATCTTTGGCCACCAGACCAGAGATGCATATGTTACCATGGGCAGCACTACCATATTGTACAACCAATGTACCATTTTTGGATTGAGCCCCATGTTTTCCCATACGTGCGTCTAGCTATCATTAAAGTAGCAACCGCTTTCGTATGTATTTTTTGAATCTGAAGGTTCCAGGTAAGTTTCGGGTCTAGCATTACCCCAAGATATTTTACCCCTCCCTTCAGATTTACCTCTTCACCACGAAGCCATAGTGGGCTAAGGCCCCCTAAATTCCTTATGTTGGTGAATGCTATTATATTGGACTTGGAGGGGCTGCTTTTCAAACCCTCATGCTCTGTCCAGAGTGTAACTGCGTTTAGGGCCATCTGAAGTCGTTCCCTAACCGTAGTGTTGAATTTTCCCTGGGATAATATGACAAGGTCATCTGCGTATCCCAGTGTTTTGTGTCCTTCTTGTTGAAGGATTCTTAGCAGTCCATCCGTTACCAGATTCCATAGCAGAGGAGAGAGTACTCCCCCCTGCGGACAACCTCTGGTCACATGGGCTGCCTTTTTCGCCCCCATCAGAGATGTGCATATTAGCCTATTCCGTAGCATGCAGTCTATCCACCTGCAGCACGTTGCGTCAATATCCGAGTTTCTTGACGCTCTGGCTATTGAGTCTAATGACGTGTTGTCAAAAGCTCCTTCTATGTCCAGAAAGGCCGCTAGTAGCACCTCTCTTGTTTCCATGGCATTTTCAGCTCTGCTCACGAGCTGATGTAATGCAGTTTCTGTAGACACCACCTGCTCTATAGGCAGATTGGTCTTAGTGTAGAGGTCTTTCAGCCAGTACGCCATCCCTAATATATCTGTCTAGCACTTTTTCTAGTGTCTTTAATACAAAAGACATTAGACTTATTGGTCTTAGAGCTTTTGCCGTATCCTGTCCAGTTTTTCCAGGCTTGGGTATAAATATAACTCTAATGAGTCGCCAGGTCTTGGGTATATATTCTAGAGCCAGACTTGCTCTTAGAATACTGCACAGCCTGTGTCGTAGAACGCTGCCTCCCTTTTGTAGGAGTATGGGATAAATGCCATCTGGTCCTGGCGATTTATATGGTTCGAATGAGTTTATTGCCCATTTGATTTTGTCCATGTCAATTGCCTTTTTTGCAACCTGCCAGTTCTCTCTAAAGGCCCGCCTAGGTGGTTCCAGCTCTGAATTCTGCCAGTTCTCTTGTGAGAGGTCTATTGGGAAGTGAACAGTTCTTCCATTGTTTCCTCGCCAGTTTTGGTGTATTCTCCATTCTCTTTTTTACCTCTCGCCCTTCAGATAAGAGAGGTATAGGAATCATGCTAAAAATTGGGTAGTGAGTTTTCAATGGATAAACACGTTTTGGGGTCCCTAGAATACGATTTTAATATTTTCGCGATGATGTCTGTGTGTGTGTGTGTTAGTGTGTGTGTGTGTTAGTGTGTGTGTGTTAGTGTGTTAGTGTGTGTGTGTGTGTTTGGATGGATGTTGTAGTAACGATAACTCAAAAACTACTGAATAAAAAAATTTGAAATTTTGCATACAGGATTCTGATACCCTAGATTAGATCTGATTAGATTTTGGTGCCAATCGCACAACCGGAAGTGGCAGTTGCTATGGGTAATGACTCCATTATTATACAAAACGGCAATAAAGTTTTACACATATATTTTGTATACCATATAGTTTATTTTCATCTCATTAAAATTTTCGAAACTTTTGCCATTGTTGCCAGATTTACAAAAAAATAATTTTTTTTCATACTTTTTTGTGTCAACCTGTAAATTTTTGATTCAAAAATGGCGAGAGGTCATGTGCTGGCCTACATCAGATTTTTGAGAGTGTTTTTTGACCTCTGTGGATCTTTAGAAAGGATTTTTTGGAGCCTGGCACATTCGTGAGTTCCATTTATGTCTTCACAGTGCCTTCTCCAAGAGTTCCTTTTAGATTTCCTCAGTGTTTTATTGTATTCAGTTAGGGCCTTCCGATATTCATCCCATTTACTTGAATCATTTCTTGCTGAATCATACTTTTTTCTAACTTGCCTTCTTAATCCTGCAAGTTCCTTGTTCCACCAGGGCACATTCCTGTTGGAACTTTTCCTTACAGGGCGACAGTTATTTTCGTAGGCCGAGATAACAGCTTCCTGTAATTGGTCTACTGTTATCTCCAGGTCTGTTGTGTTTCTTATCTCTCTTTTAACCCACTTTAAACTGTTTTCTAGGTCTTCTTCATAGGCTTCCCAGTCTGTTTTCCGTGGGTTACGAGTTTCTTGTATAGGTAATTGTCCTCCTATACTAAAGTAAATGTGTCTGTGGTCTGAAAAACTAAGCTCCTCAGACACATGCCAGTTTCTTACAAAATTACTAATAAAAGTAGTACCTATTGTAATATCTATAACCTCCTTTCTAGTCGAAGTGACAAAGGTAGGTTTATTGCCTATATTTAATACGTCCAAATTATTTACCGTAATAAATTCTAGTAAAGACTCACCTCTTTCATTGGTGTCGCTGCTACCCCAGGTCAGATGGTGTGCATTGGCATCGCATCCGATGACGCATTGTACACCCTTCTCCCGGCAGTACCTTACCAGTTTATCTAGTTTCCTGGGTGGTGGTGGAGTAGGGTCATCATAGGGAAGATAGGCCGATCCGAGAATAATCTCTTTAGTCCCACTTCCCTGCCCCTCTACTTTAACTGCCGTTAGGTCCCTGTAACAAAAATTGATTACCGGCAGTATTTTTAAGCCATTTCTGACTATTATGCATGATCTTGGATGGTCAGAGGTTCTGTCATAAATTAACTCACCTAATCCTCCTAGTCCCATGATCTTACCTCTGTTGATCCAGGGTTCCTGTATGAGGGCCACATCAAAGTTCCCTCTTTTCACAGTAAGCTCCGCCGAAGCCAACTTACTGTGTTGGAGGTTCGCTTGAAGGACCCTGATTGGCATCACCACCATCAACGAGTCCTTCTCCCAGGACCTTGAAAGTTACTCTTTCAAGCTTGTAGAAAGCTTTCATGAGTTTCGCTTCCAAGGTCCTGAAAGACACCTCGTCAATGGAGTAAGCCAGCAACTGACCATCCTTTTCTGTTTTCTGGCTCAGGAGGAGCCAGCTATCCACTCTTAGGTCGACATTTTGTCTTCCTAGGCGTGTCCTGACTAGGTCCTCCTGCTCCACAGGCCCAGGAATGAAGACCAGGACCCTGGGTCTCTTTGGGAGCTCCTTGGCTTCAACAGCTGTTAAAGCCGCATTCTCCCAGAGACCACCCAGACCCCCGATCTCATTCCTGAGCCAGTCGACAGTTCTTCCGTTCGCGCAGGTCATCCAAAGGACACCTCCGCTGAACGTGGTTCTGATGAATTGCAATGGCGCACTGCTTCCAGAGGGAGCTGCATCCATTGCATCCACCAGTTTGTTCTGAACCAGGTCAGCTTGTTCCTGGTTCATAGTTATTTCGGGATGGCGCTTATCTGTAACCGCCATCCTGATTCCCGTTGCGGCCGCCTCGCTGTAAGTCCCAGTCTTTCCAGTTTTAGCTGGAATATTTCTGGGCTTCTTGGCGGGCCGGGGGGGGTGTTTGTGAGTCCGAGCGATTACGCTTGGACTCATTTTCTGTTCCAGGCTTTGGACGCTGGTCTCGAGGAGTCTGCCTATGCTTCTCCTGGGTCCACGTGCCCTCCGCCTGTTTTTTGGCTTTGGTCTGCTGCTTTTTCTGAGCTCCCGATAGCCTGGGTGGTTTTTGACCCATCTTTTTCACCTTTTCGGTGATTGTGTCAGCAGTTCCGGATGTACCCGTTGACGTGTCGCTGGCCATCGCAGATTCCTCTGTGATGTCTGGCCTATTCTCCTCTGAGAGCTCGCTCTCAGAGTCAGAATTTTGTTTTTTTTCTTTTTTTTCCTTTTGGTCCATATTAGACCCACGGTACATGCTATTATAAGAATTTTCATTTTTGTGGCATACTGTATACAACTATTATGATTTTCATTTTTAGGACACTCTGTATACATCTTATAACAATTTTTATTTTTGGGACATGCTGTTATAATATTTTTCATTTTTGTGGCATACTGTATACATCTTACAAGAATTTTTTTGGGTCATATTGTAGGTGTACACTTTAAAAGTTTTTCTGAAACACAAGTATTATATACTATTTAGAAATGTATTCCTAAAAACCCAGCGTGAGACACACCTATACATCTTACAAGAATTTTTAATTTTGAGACACACTGTATACACTTCAAAAACTACAACTAATTCTAAAATTTATTTCGTTTGGTTTGAATTAAAAATTACTATTTCATTTAACTCTAGAAGTCCGACTATACTCTACGAACCTCGGCTAACGAAAGAATTGCAGATTAAGTAGTAGGGATAATATTTGTCTTGTTTACAATTATTTTATTAATAGAACGATATCTAGTATTTTAGTGATTACAAGCTTATGTCGAATTGAATATTTAATTTGTTTTTTGTATTATGTTAAGAAAAGATGAATCTGCAGATTGCTCGAATTCTTTTTATGCATTTTTAATACAGTAATTGTAAGGTAAAGTTTAATTATTTTTAATAATTTTACCAAACGGTACATTTTTTCTTGGCAGAACAGTTAGTTTTTTCAAAAAAAAAGTTCGACGAAATTGTAGATTAATCCTTTTTCTTTGTTACAAAACAAACAGTAATGAAATATATTCAGTATTTTGTTCTCTATCACTAAAACCAAAAGCATGAAATTTCAACATTTCGACGGTGTTGGAGCGCGAATCAATTGCTCTTAAGCTCAATGAGTGAACATAAACCTCTTAGTTTATTTAATTACACTATGCATCTTGAAAAATAGAACCAATCAATATACATATATTGTAATCATAAATGAAAACCCAAAATCATGTACCACAATAACATTTATTATTATTTTTTCCAAAGGCAACTAGTTTCGGTAAAATAAAAAAAAATTTTTAATAAATTTTATTGTGGTACATGATTTTGGGTTTTCATTTATGATTACCATTTGGCCACATTTGAGATATGGATAACTTATTGGATATATAGTAATGATTTACTTTTAACAAAAAAATATCAATTTGGGGTGCGTTCTATAAAAATTAAAAAAATAATAATAAACATTACAAGTTAAGTACAATCAATAACCAATCCTAGATTATCCTGATAGTAGGGCTTACGGCGGTTTGCGTGGGAAAATTTTCTATCTCAATAGCATTGTAGGCCACGCCCCCTTTCCATGATGGCTGCTCGATGCATGGACCACCATTTTTAATCCACGTCTTTTGTCAGCCATTTTTTATCCACGTTTTCATCTATCATCCAATAGCTGGTGCTGCAAGTAGGTTTCAAACAGCTTTTAACAGGTCTCGAACAACTTTTAACAGACCTTGAACAGGTCTTGAAGAGCTTTTAACAGGTCTCGAACAGCTTTTAACAGGTCTCGAATAGCTTTTGATCAGGTTTGATCCACTTCTCATCAGGTTTGATCCGCGTACCTGTTAAAAAGCTGTTCGATACCTATTCGAGATCAGTTAAAAACTGTTCGAGATCTGTTAAAAGCTGTTTGAGACCTGATCAAAAGCTGTTTGTGACCTGATCAAAAGCTGTTCGAGACCTGATCAAAAGCTGTTCGAGACCTGATCAAAAGCTGTTCGAGCCCATGCATAGAGCGACCATCATGAAAAGGAGGCGTGGTTTACAATGCTATTGAGATAGAAAATTATCCCATGCTCAACCACCGTTAACATCATTGAAATTAAATTTTCCAACTTTTCTAAATTTCCTCTGTATATGTGTTTTCATTTAATTATTTTATGTACATCTTATGAAAAGTTATACAGAGTGGGTCAATTACCTTCCCGCGGTTTGTGGCGTCGAAACTAGTAAATATATCAAAATGAAAAAAAAAACTGTTTTATTAGGTTCGAAAATCCCTACAATTAGAAAATATTTTCATTTATACAGAGTGATCCATATACGGGCGGCTAAAAAAAATGTAATGTTTTTAAATGACACACCCTATATATTTTTATATTTTTAGATTACTACTTTAGTGGCCTTTATGATAATATTTTATTTTTTTATATCGGATGCTGCGTTGCCAAGATATTCAAATTTTTATTAAATTTTCTTAAAAATCGCCATATTTCAAAATCATTCAAAAATTAATGTATTTTCCGAATTTGAAAATGAAACTTTAGTTAAAGTTAGTTTAGATATGGATGTACCTCGTCCATATTTCATAATTATTTAAATATGTACAGGGTATTTATTGTAATTATAAAAATCTTTGTTTTTTTAAATGAAACACCCTGTATATTATTTAATATTTCGAAAGTCTAGTATGTGGTATATATAGAAAGCCTGTAGAATAGACTTTCTAAATATTAAATAATATACAGGGTGTTTCATTTAAAAAAAATATAATTACAATTTTGAAATTTAAATCTTATATTATAAACACCCTGTACATATTTAAATAATTATGAAATATGGACGAGGTAAATTAATATCTAAACTAACTTTAACCAAAGTTTCATTTTCAAATTTGGAAAATACATTAATTTTTGAATGATTGTGAAATGTAGCGATTTTTCAGAAAATTTAATAAAAATTTGAATATCTTGGCAACGCAGCATCCGATTTAAAAAATAAAATATTGTCATAAAGGCCACTAAAGTAGTAATGTAAAAATGTAAAAATATATAGGGTGTGTCATTTAAAAAATTACAATTTTTTTAGCTGCCCGTATATGGATCACTCTGTATAAATGAAAATATTTTCTAGTTGTAGGGATTTTCGAACCAAATAAAGCAGTTTTTTTTGTTCATTTTGATATCTTTACTAGTTTCGAGGCCACAAACCGCGGGAAGCTAATTGGCCCACCCTGTATATTGACATTCTAAATTTTTTTATATTATTCTTGTTTATTTTTTTTATTTATCTGTTTTTTCAAAATAATTTTTTTTTTAAAAAAAATGTTATCAACCACTCTTGCCATTTACTTATTAATTAGTTAGCTGTGCTACGGAGTGTTTTTGCATTTCTTCCTATTTTTCCCGGTTTTCATTATTTTTCCTGGTTTTCCCTATTTGCCCCTATTATTATATATTTTTTTCTATTTCAGTTTTTACCATAAACCCATATGAGTTCCCATTTGATTATCTAATTTCCTTGTTTTCCATGTTTTTTCTTATTTTTCCAAAAATTCCCTACTTTTCCTAATTTTTCATTGTTTTTCCCATATTGTGACGTGTTTTCTTTCTTCCAAATGAAATTTGCCGTCACTATGACACCCACGGCTTCGGTATTTTACTAGATTGCCTCGGGCGCCAGATTTTTGGGATGGTTTACTCCACTAACTCTCGATCTACTGCCTCAAGAGTACCAGGGTAGCAACAGATGGAGGTTACGGTAATTCCAGGGGTCTGTTGTCGTAGACTGAATAGGGGAGCACGGTGTAAAACAGGCTTTAATTGTTTCACAGTGCGAAATCTGAATTTACCGGTTGCTTTTGTTAAAATAATAATAACTACAAGTGACCATTGATTTGTAGAATTATTAACTCTTGCCACTAACTACGGAAAGCTATATTAAAACGTGTTCTTAAGCAATTAATAACCAAAAGCCCCAGATTATTTGCAAACTAAATTTATTTATTTTTTTTTAAATATGCAAGCAAAATTCATCGGTATAGGATAGGATAAATAAAATCAGTATAAGATAGCGTGTAACTCTACAAAAAGCAGGTGAAGGTAAAATGCATAACTAGCGGTGAAAATGATATCTACATAGGAAAAGCGATATTAGGCACTAATGATTCTCAGGGGTGTTCCTTTGTATTTATGTCGAAATAAAATTAAAAAAAAAAATAACTAACCGGTATTAGAACTTGTATAGAATAAATATCTCAAAAGGTTAACTGAACTAGATTCTTGCGAATAAAACTGATCTTTTAATAAAGGTGTCTGACTGTCTAACGCAATTTTTGAACTAGATATATTAAAATTCCCCAAACAGAACTCAAAGTTCGTTGAAAGAACGGCCGTTCGTGCTCCTGCTAGTTGCAGCGAACACAAGGGTCGCTAATTCAAAAACTTTGAATTAAATAAATTAAATTCCCTTAAGATTTTTTTTTTGTCGGAGCTAAACCTCATTTATTTAAGCAAGCATGAAATATTTTATCTGACATAAATACGCAGGAGACTTATTCCTAATTAAAACATCAACGTAGCCAAGTGATATTTATTTATGTAAATAATAATAAAAAAAAAATGAATTAAAATAAATTTCAATGTCCAAGATTATGCCTCAAATTTATACAAGAGAATTTCTTACCTCGGAAACACACACAAATCAGTTCGGTCACTTACGGTCGGTTATCACTATTGTTCATTTAAAAATCGGCAGCAAAAGAGTTAATGCCGGTTCATGGTATCACAGATTCGGAGTCGGTTTCGGTATTTTAACAGAGAGAGAAAAAGCCCCGAATTTTCGTGGCTCCTGCCTTTTATCAAATTTTTCAAACCCCACTAAAATAAAAATATGCGCGGCAGAAAACGAAACTGATTTGTGTTAAAAATTAATTTACAGAACTACAAAGGAGTAGCAACTAACAGGAGTAAGAATAAATTAAATACAGTATTTCCAAAGGAGTAGCGATTAACTAAATCGAATAAAGTAATTTAACTGATTTAAAACAAATAAAATAAGAGAGGGTGTTTACGGTTAAAAAAAAATGAAAATTGTACTAATTATGCAGGGTGAAAAATAACTTCGTTACAATATTTTTCCTTATTTTCTCTATTTTTCGCTATACTTATTTCCAAATTTTTTCCATTTTTTTTTATTTCTTTCTATTTTTTTCCTGTTTTTCTAGTTGTTCCTATTTGTACTGATTTTCCACAATTTTCACTCTTTTTCCTATTTATTCATATTTTTCCTGTTTTTATTTTTCATTTCTCTAATTGCCCTTTTTTTCCTATTTCTTTCCATTTTTCCTGTTTTTCATTACTTTTTCCTGATTTTCCCTTTATGCTTATTATTATTTATGTTTTCCTATTTTTACTATTTTTCCTTATTTTTCACTAGTTTCCCTATTTTTCTATATTTATCTCGAATTTTCCTATGTTATTTATATTTTTATAATGTTTTCCCATTAGTCCCAATTTGTCCCTATTTTTTCACGTTTTTTTTCTTTTTTTCGCAAATTTTCTTATTTTCTCTATATGTTTCCTCATTTTATCCATTCTTCCTAGTTCTTTATATTTTTTCTTATTTTCCATTATTTTATCTTATTTGTAGTTATTTTCCCCCAATTTTCGCTATTTTTCCATTTTTTCTATTTCTTCATATTTTTCCTGTTTTTAATTATTGTTTTTATCCCTATTTTCTATTATTTCCTTTTTCCATTTATTCCTTATTTTCCCAAAAATTTCTCTATTTTTACCATTTTTCTATATGTTTTCATGTCTATTCTTTAATTTCTCTATTTTACCAAATTTTTTATCAAATTTCCCTGTTTTGCCCGAATTTTCCTAATTTTTCCCTATTTTTCCCAAATTTCCCTATTTTGCAGCATTTTTTCTAATTATTCCCAATTGTTCTCTATTTTTCACTATTTTGTCCTGTTTGTTCATAATTTTCCCTGTTTTCCCCAATTTTTCACTATTTTCGCATATTTTTCTTTTTTTCCATATTTCCCCCTATTTTTCACTATTTACCTAATTTTTCCTCATTTTTCAATACTCTTTCCCTATTTTTGACCATCTTCCTCATTTTCCCCATTTTACTTTCCCGACCCACCTCCTAGAAGGGAAAGTATTGTGAACGAGCTAAAAAAAAAAATTCGAGATAAAAACAGAAAAATCCATTTTCGGGTCCCCTGAGACGATTAAGACCATTTCCAGATGGAAGTCTGTCTGTCGGTCTGTGTGTGTGTATATGTGTGTATGTGTGTATTCTTCCACGATAGAGGCCACACGTTTAATCCGATTGAGCTGAAATTCGGTATGGGGGTTTGGGTTACCCTTCGGAAGAACCTATTAGTTTTTGTACGACATCTGTCAAACGGAAGTACCACTATCAAAAAATGACAGATGCAATATGTCACGGAATTGGACACGCTATATGTTATTTGAAAGCCCTAGAAAAACTCTATTCAGAACAGTCAAAATTATTTCTCCAACTGTCACCTGTCAAAAATTAAAAAATGTCAAAATTTGAAATCTCAGCATTCAATATCTGAAGAATCATTAATCCGATTGAGTTGAAATTTGGTATATTGGTTTGGGCTATCTGTCAGAAGAATTAATTAGTTTTTGTACGAGATCTGTCAAACGGAAGTACCACTATCAAAAAATGACAGATGCAATATGTCACGGAATTGGACATGCTATATGTCATTTGAAAGCCCTAGAAAAATTCTATTCAGAACAGTTAAAATTATTTCTCCAGCTGTCACCTGTCAAAAATAAAAAAATGTCAAAATTTGAAATCTCAGCATTAAATATCTGATGAAGCATTAATCCCATTGAGCTGAAATTTGGTATATTGGTTTGGGCTATCTGTCAGAAGAATTAATTAGTTTTTGTACGAGATCTGTCAAACGGAAGTACCACTATCAAAAAATGACAGATGCAATATGTTACGGAATTGGACATGCTATATGTCATTTGAAAGCCCTAGAAAAACTCTATTCAGAACAGTCAAAATTATTTCTCCAACTGTCACCTGTCAAAAATTAAAAAATGTCAAAAGTTGAAACTTTAACATTAAATATCTGATAAAGTATTCATGGATACTCGTCGGGAAAGTTTTGGGGCGACACAACCGATTTTTTCTCTATTCTTCCTAAATTTCCATATTTTGCCCTATTTTCCCCAACTTTTCTATATTTTTCACTTTTTTTCTTAGTCCTGATGATGGTCGTGTAGACCGAAACATGTAGTCTTTCAGACTATCTGTCATTTATTAAATTTTTATTCGAGTTGTTTTATTCTTTATTTAATAAAATTATATTTAAAAAATTTAAAAATATGACTTGAAATTATTTATATCAAACTTTTTTAACAATTAAGTTATTCAAAAAATTCATACAGGGTATATCAGCAGTCAGATTTTTATAATGTAACTTTATGTTTATTAATAGGTACAAATATAAAAGAGAAAACATTCTTACAATAAATCTGATAAGTAACGTATGAAATAAACAAGTGTGTAAAAAACATTTTATAGATATATGATTTTTATTATCTTAAGAGGAAGTTGTACTTTACTATAAAGCAGTGGATGCAAAGGTTTCGTAGTCCCTAACTTTTAAAGTTTAATTTTTTTTATTAGTGGATTAAAAAATTTGTACGTGTTAGTAAAGATCTGATCTATGTTCCTTACCCCTCACCATTTCGAAATTTGATATGGCTTTTTCAAAAAAAAATCGCAAAATTCCATGTTTTTTGACTATTTTCACATTTTTTATTAGAAAAGATCTAAAATCAAATTTCGAAAAATTGAGGGGTAAGAAACATAGATCAGATCTTTACCAAAACGTACAAATTTTTTCATCCGTTAATTATAAAAAATAAACTTTAAAAGTTAGTGACTACGAAACCCTTACATTACAACATTTTATATCTGGAGAGTGGCGCCGCTATCAGAATTCAAAGGAATTAATCATTTATGAATAGAGATGAAATTCGTTTACTTTTTACAATGTTTACGAGGGTAAAGAATTATAATTTTCGTGAAAAATTAAATTATTATTATTTCATATCGTACATAGGAAAGAAAAAAAATCAGGAAACCTCAAAATAATAAAAATAAAAGTAATACATGACCAAACATTTACGTTTGAATTTAGCTGGAAACCGATGAAAACAATTTTTATATTTGTTTTGGTCAATTTTTTGCTGCACACACAATTCTGCTTTTAGTGGTCATAAATAAAAAAAAATATTGCAATGTGATTACAATGAAGAATATAATTATGAAAAGAACGTATATTAAGCACAGCGGCGACACTGCAATTTAATAAAACTTGCCAATGCCCCTATTAAGAGGTGCCAATACAAAATATTAAGGCTAGGTGTGAGGTATTGTTGAATAGAGCTCATTGAGTAGATAAAAGGCATATTTTGTGTTTTAAAAAATATTGCAAAATCTAGGCATGAGAAGCTGCCAAAGTCAGTATTTTTTACAAAATTTTGTTCCGAAGAATTTTTTAACTTTCCATTGATCTATAAGTTTGAAATTTGGTGATAATGTTTATTGTTTCGTATATTTTACCAACAAATGCCAATATATTAATAAATATGATTCTTTCATTAACCTTCCCTCATTTTTAGGGTTCCGCACCTTCGTATATATACGAATTGTGATATTCGATATTTTATTATTTTTATGTGTACAATCGTATTAGTTTTATTAAAAAAAGCATTCTAAGTATATATGCGGATTGTGATATTCGATATTTTATTATTTTTATCGGTATTATTATCAATTTTGTTAAGAAATGCATTTTTCGTCTCATATGCGCCAGGTTATTTTTATTTTCTCTTCTTTAAATCTTTTTAGTTCGATTGAAATTTTAAAGTCCTTTAATAATCCTGCATCTGCACAGCTGGCTTATATTCTACATTTGGTACGGAACCCTAAATGTGCGAAGTCCGGCAGGCACTTGACCGATTTTTTAAATTAGGTCATGACTGACAGCAACTGACATTTCTAAAATGAGCAATAAATTCAAGTTGTCAAATAAAAATATAAACTGTATGTATGCTTTTATTTTGCAAATAAGAAATACATAATCGTAGAAAAAGTATAGTGTATAACTCGTAAAGTATTGAAGTTTGTAGCATGAGCGAAGCAAGTGCTACAAACTCTTCAATACTTTACTCGTGGGACATGCATATCATTTCGCGTGCTGTTATCTAATATACTATTTTCTACTACCGTGCGTAAAGTACATACTTTACGCACGCAACGGAGTGTATACAGTTTGACTTTTTTCACTAGTGCTTAAAGTAAAAGAAAAGTTGAAAAATAGCCTCTACGCATATGCACATTTTTTTGCAATATCCTTATGCCAAAAATCTAGTTAAAACTAGTTAACCTAAAAAGTTTGCAAAATAGCTTTTTCTCTTGCGCAATATGGTAGTAAAAAATATTGTATCCAACTAGTGTCTAAAGTGCCTTTTTTCACTCATATGATTGTCGCACTCACCTTTGGCTCGTGCGACAAAATTCACGTTCGTGAAAAAAGTATCACTTTACGCACTTGTTGCATAAATAACTATTTTATACTTGAATTTTTAACCTTTGGTTTTCAACAATGTTGTAGAATATCGTCACCACTAACCAAAACTACACTTTTTAAACTCTACGTACGTTTCGCTAACTATGTTAGCATCATCATTTATTTGTATCAATAAAGATAATTTTTTAGCCAATAGAATCTAATTATTTTTAGCGACATTGGCAATTATTTTGTTAAAATATTTTGAATTGTTTAAAAGTTAATAACAAAAAAGATTAATTAATTAATATGTTATAAAAAAAATTCCTTTTCATTTAAGATAATTAATATATAATGGGATTAGAAAAAATAGCTCATGCAACTCTCATGTAATGGCCATTAATACACTCGCACATTATATACGAAACTCGCCAACGGTTCATTTCGTATCCTACAACATGTTCGTGTATTATTGGCTATCATTATATTATCGTTGCATAATATACTATTATAAACCACGTTCGTGATCACAAGTAAGCAGGTAAATATTATTTATTCCTTTCCTATTTTTCTTATTTTTTGATATTTTACACTTCCACCAACGATACTGCCATATCGAATTTAGACTCCCCCTCGTAATTGCTCGACATAGATCAACATCTGAAAACAAGTAATAAACTTCGGTCTAGAAACGGATTGACGAATAAATATTAATGTAGACGTAGTAGTTAGGCTCCGCCTATCAGTAGCGAATAATATACCTCCGCTTCACCCGACGCCCCGCAGGTCTTTCTGTTTGTCATGTATCACTTCCTCTTAATTGAGATATTTTTAAAAATTGCATTTTCTGAAAAACTTAACTTTAAAAATAATCCCATTTTCTGACTTTCCCTTGGCTACGCAACTGTTTGTGGAGACTACAGTGTCTCGTCTAGAATAACACACTGATTTATGATCCGCAGAAGGTCGTTTAACGAAGGGCCAAAAGGGAACGAGTGCACCAGGACAACAGAGTTAAAAGGGATCAGGCCACTATGGGAGTTTTCTAAAACGACGGCAATTAAGCTACATGAAAAATTGCCTGTTGATGTACTTCGCAATTAAAATTTTATACAGGCGGTTTTTCGCATTGTGTTAAAAGGGAAATAATTTTTATTGACACTCAGTATAGTAGAATTTTTTATTTCCTGTAACAATTTTAAAATTTAGTCTTTTTTGCATCTTTTATAAAGTTTTTCAACAAATCCCCTATTCTCATCTCCGATCTCTGAAAATAGAATTTACGATCGAGCTTCTTTGTAAGCTTCTTAAATTCTGGATCGCTCCGCTAGAGGGCTAAGGTTATAAACTAGACTCGAAAATTTATTTCGGCATGAATAGCGGTAGTAAAGTACATTTCGTTGAAATTCGTTTGTGCGGTAAAAGTAACGAGACACCTACTAAATTTCAGTTAAAACAGTTCTTTTTATCATGATAATTATTAATTTAAAATTTGGGTAAATTAATGTGAAATGTAAAAATAGAAATCTTATTGGTTTTTTTTACAGTCCCGACCCACCTGGGAGAAGGGAACGAGTTAAAAAAAAATTTCGAGATAAAGATGGAAATATCCATTTTGAGGTCACCTGAGATGATTAAGACCATTTCCAAAAGGAAGTCTGTCTGTATGTCTGTCTGCTTCCACGATAGAGGTAACACGTTTAATCCGATTGAGCTGAAATTTGGTATATAGGTTTCACTTACTTGTCGGAAGAACCCATTAGTTTGACTTGCAATATATCATTTGGAAGCCCTTGAAAAACCCTATTTAGAACAGTAAAAATTATTTCTTCAACTGTCACCTGTCAAAAATAAAAAATGTCAAAATTTGACTCTGTAACATTAAATATCTTTTCATTATTTTTCCAGATTTTCACCGTTTTCCATTATTTTTCCCAAGTTTTTAGTATTTTTCCCAATTTGTCCTGTTTTTTAATATTGATTC